>JAHBCN010001382.1:0-119690 GCA_019359885.1 Listronotus oregonensis
CCTGCTGTCGCATGGGGTATGTATATTACACGAATGGTTTCAGCGTATTTTGTCCCCTCTTATTACTTTGTTATTGTTTCACATAAAGGTTCAAGATCTAACATGTAAACTTAATTTGTTTTGAGATATTCAAATTTTAAAATCGCCCATTTTAGTATTGACTGACTGACTGACTCACTCACTCATTGACTCATCAAAATTAAAGGGCACTTCCCGAGAAAGTAGATGCTTAAAATTTGGTATGTAAATAGGTTTGAGGACAAAAGTAAAGGAAAAATTATGAAAACTGCACAGCTTAACCCGAAACGCCCTGAAACGGGGGTGATAATATCGTGTATTTAGGGGGTATTTTAGAAATTTGCAATCTGATTGAACCTGAGGTTCTGAGGTTATAATTGTCTTAGAGTTTAAAATGTAGCCCGGATTTTATTTCTTTAATAAGCTCAGAAAAAAAAGAAGGGATTATACCAAAAAAACACGACACATATAATAATCGTCAAGTTGCCTTGCCTAAAGTACTGAAATCCAAAATTAGACAAATAGTCCAGGAAAGAATCATTTAGCCTCGCAATTTTTTTTAAATGCATAGAATGACTGAAATTTTGACAGTAGATAGGGAATAGTCCAAGGATCAAAATCTATATCTTGCCGAAGGGCGCCTCTACCTTGGGGGTGGTTGCCAAACCATCTCAGGGTGGAAATTTTTTAAAATATTTTGACCACAGAAATCGATAGAAAAATGATTTCTCAGCAAAAGATATTTTACGCATTTTTTTTTTGTAAAATGCATACTTTTCGAGTTATTTTCGATCGAATGTCGGCGTTTTTCGTCAATAAAATCAACGTTTTTAATCGGATTTTTGCAAATAACTCGATAAGTATGCATTTTTTCAAAAAAAATGTAAATAACAACATTGTAGCTTCAAACAAAAAAAAATAAAACGTTTTTTTGTAATTGCTGTGGGACCAATACAAACCAAGTTTTAGTGGGTTAGAGATTAGCTGTTATTCATCATAACACAAAATTTCAGAGTTTCAGAGGCAAATAACGCAAAATCTACGTATTTTTCGAGGAAAACTAATAATTACTTTTTAAACCATTTGCAAAGACCTTTCTTTAAAAAAAATGTATTATAAAAGTTGAGTGAGTTATGATTAAAAGAAGGGTAGACCAAAATTTTTTGCGTGCAAAAATCTTCGAAAACAACTAAATAATTACCATCCTAATTAAAATGAATCGTAGCTCTCTTTTTAATTTCTCTTTATCTATGTTTCATAGATGCATTCTTAAATTTTAACCGATTTAAATTGCCTAATTTTGAAAAAAATGGAGCTGCAAGTGAAAATCCAATTTTATAATTTTAATAAAACATGACTTTTCTTGAAAATAACTCGAAAACTAAGAAAGATACGTAAAGATTACTAAGGTATAAAATTGTAGCTTTTTTAATTACAAATATTTTGCTTTTTTGTAATTTACTGCATGACGGAAATTAAAACGTGTGTGTATAGACGAGCACTACCTTGTTTTAGACCCTTAAGACTCACTCCCTTTAAAAAGTAAGGATTTTTAACAGTTTTAATATTTAGGACCTTATAGCTCTTGAAAAAACCAACAAAATTGTTTTTTAAAGAACTTCTTATTACAAAACTAAAGGAATTATGCTTAAACAACCAATTTTTTGGACCATTCTAAAAGCGATTTGATGCATTTTTTTAAATCCGCGGTTTTCTACTATTTTTTTATTGTAAGATTGTAAGGGGTGGGTTTTTGAGGATTAAAAAAGCACGAAATTAAATGAGTAATTCTTTTAAGCAGTAACACTTTTTAATTACAACTCTGCGACAATATGTTAATTTTTCTAGGGTAAACAATTTTTTTATCAAAAAAGTTTGAAGGTTTTTGCAATAAGGGGTAGTTTTCACCCCTAAAAAATAAAAAGCGACTTTCAGCATAATGGAGATTTTAAAGAGTAGGGATTGTTAAGCTTTATCCCAAATTTTCATGCAAAATACAGTTATAATATATACATTTTTTAGGGTAAATATTTTTTTTTATCATAATAAGGGTTGATTTTTAAGGGCTAAAATATTTTAAATAATGTTTCAAAGAAACAAAATACTACTTTTTTAACTTATTTGAGTCAAATTTTACTTAATTTAGGCTTTTATGTATAGTTTTATAGGATTTAGCAATAAAGGGTAGTTTTCACCCCTAAAAATAAAGAGCGTCCATCGGCATAATATGAATTTTAAAGAGGAGGGTAAGTTAAGCTTAATTCCAAATTTTAATGTATATCTATGCATTTTGAAAAAAATGCCAGGTTTTGCACTTTTGTCAGCTTCGTTTTCTGGACTAAAAGTTCTGACTGACTGGCAATTTTTTTACTGATCTGTCTGTATTGCTAAAAAATATTGTCTGTTAAGCTTTGCTTGTTAGGACAGATATAAATAAGTTTACAACTACATTACAAAAAACAGTAACGTGTTAAAGGTTTGCAGTATGGGTATAATATGAAAAAGAAAACAACGGAAGGATATGCTTTAGCTTTGCTTTGCTTTAAATCTTGGTTTTTGTCCTTTTTACAGAAAGAATAATATATTATTTTTTTTTAATTTTAAGCGAGAAAGGCCACGATATGAAGTTTATAGAATTATAGTTAATAGTTTTTCGTGGTATACAAAATATAAATGGAAACTCTGTATATTCTACTTAAATAGGTTCAAAAAAATTACCTAAAGGATATTTTCGCGACTTACCGTTTTTAACTACTGGTTGATAGCAGTTCTTTCCCCCACCATTCTAACCGTGTTTAACCCGCTTATCCTCGCAAAAACGAAACGGTTTACGTATGTCAACTTACTACTTGGTTTAATACACTTTTAAGTTTAAATTTAAATGTAAGGTCTTTGGAGAGTTAAGAAATAAGTCGAAAAGATAATATATAAACCAAATTTTTCATTTAATAAGATATTAGCTGTTTCCAAATCAACTATAATAAGTAAATTTTTCCTTTATGATTGTAATATAATTGTATTAATTCATCCATTTGGGAATTAACTAATAAACCAAAAAATCTGCAATCCAAATAGTTGTTAAACAATAGCAAAAAAAAACATCACAGAACCAAAACAATAGAAAAGCCGCGAATCCTCCATTATTTTAAATTTAAATTTGACATAACCATTATTAACGCTCCTCCTGACTAGTGGCGATAGCGGTAGATACTGGGTACAAAGTAATGACGTAGATACTGACGACAGAACACCTTCCCCTACGTTACCGCTTCTCGCGAAAATAAACCGGTATGTTAACTGTCCTAACAATGTTCAACGCGGTATGTCGCCAAAATTTGATGCTAGTTATACGTTTGACTAACCAGTCAAAAAATATGTTTAAAAAAGAACGTTAAGGAAACATATAAGTAATACTTTATTCGTGCTAAAAGAAGAAATTTCTATAGAAAGACTGCTTTGATGCAGTTTTAATGGTCGATTCTTTTTTAAAAATACTACAGGAAAGAAAGCGAGTTAAAAGAGTTGCATATCGCAATATATGTAAATTCTCGACAGGCAAAAATGTCTTAGAATTGATTTATGATAAACGCTTCTCAATAAGGGGATTTTTCCAGCACTTTATTCTAAATTATATAGGCGGAGACAGGACATGAAAGGTAATTATAAATATAATACATCTACACTGAAAAAAATACTTTAAAGAAAATAATTAAAATTTTAGCAATCCCTAATTAATATCTTTTGTTAAAAAGGGAATAAAAAAAGTGATGACAATTAAAGTCAATTTATAGCTTTACTTTATTCATTATAATTAAAAGGCGTTTTATAATTAAAAAACTGTTATATAAAGATACTTTAATTCCAAATAAAGTCTACATGGTGATTTAAAAACAATTGCTATCGAACATATGTTTTGTGTAAAACTAAGTAGATAATAAAAATTATGTACCAAATTATCAATAATATTAATACAAAAAAGTTATGACGAAATAATGGCTAAAAAGTGAGTATAATTCTTGCCCGAACCTATGCCACTGGTCCAAAATAGTTACAATTATTTATCATTAGAAGCTGTTTTTTAGTCAAGTTTCTAACTGGGCCAAGTTTTATTTAAATAGAAAATCCTGATTTGAAAATAAAAGAAAAATCCGTACTCTGAAATTTTTTTTCATATCCCTTATCTTATAAATGGGGCCCTTTTGGACCTATGTTTATTTAAAAATTTTGTCTTATTTTTGACTAAGGAATCTCTCATTAAGCGAATATATTTTCGTAGATACAGAGTGTTGCAATAAAGCGTGGCAGATCAAAGTTATATTTTTTAAACCAAATATCCCATATATTAATGCATTATTGGATTCTGGATAATTCTGAACATAATCGTTTCTATGGATAACAATATTGTTAACCTGATAAATTTCGTGACATAAGTTGTCTGTTTCGTTAAGCAGTAAATCTATTCCAGAATGCCTTATTCTAATTAAAAAAGCAGTCTATTTTAATTATTTAAAAAAATTATATTATTAAGAATAAATATAATGTGAATATGGCACAGCAAGAACTCCTAAGAAATGATACGTCTATGCACGTTTCTTGTAAACAGACAAATAAAACAATACTTTTAAAATTTCAAGAGGATTTAGTTATAATCAAAAATAAGACCTATTTCATAAGACGGGGATCCTGAACTGAACATTTTACTCGCTACTCAAGAAAATTCAAATGAATCAACATACTTAAGGCAGGCATCCAGGATAACCCGAGAAATACATGGTTATCTTGCAACCTGGAAGCTATTTTTCTATAGCCATGAGTACGCTAACATTCCTTCTAAATGTTTATAAAATAATAAAATTATAAATTAAAACATTACATTTCCCTTATAATTGTGACAACACCGCTTTACCTACTATAAATTCAAAGCGCACCGCAAAAGGAATTCAAATAATTCTTTAAAATTCCTTTTACCAATCCCTAAATAACTAAATGAACAAGGCAAGACGACGCGGCAATGTCTTCATAAACTCTTGGTGACGTAGCGTATCAGATAAGAGCTTAGGATTGGCGCGTCGATATCGTAACTCTTAGGTGAAGGTGAGAGGGAAGGAGAGTCGGGTAGCTTAGTCGCGCGCTAACAGAAGTTAGTAGGATAAATGCAGCGATTCAAACAGCATAATATTGTCTGAAAGTATCTCTAACATCTCGGACGACGCGCCGAAATGTTTTCTTAAATATTAATGGAAAATTACCAGTTTCCTATGGTGATGTAATATTACTTTTTCCGTGTTAGTACAAAAAATTTGACTAGTACATCTATTCCAGTAACCAATTCAAATTAAAAGGTTTCGTACAAAGTGTACATTTCTTACCCAGTAAAGCTACTCTAAATAATTTTTTGTGTCGATCTTAAATTGACATATTCTACATAAGTCTTAAAAGTAAGTGAAGTTGTAATTAAAGGTGAAGTAACGAGGTGAAGCAAGACAGGCTTTTGCTGGAAGTGGTGATAAAAAAGGTGATAGTAAATGGTATTGTAGGAGATTAGCTGGAGACAAGGTAACATCTAAACTTGATGGGAAGATAGTTGGTCAATAATTTTTACCGAGTATCACAGAAGTGGCAAGTGTTACCGGGTGTCCCAAAAACTGTAAATAATTCCTAAATGTAACCTTAAACATTCTAGTTTCTCTAGTGATATAAAAAATTCTAATTGTGTCGTAACGTCGATAGATTTACGCCTCATAGACACCGGAAGGCGTTTCGGGTTTTTAGTAAAATTGAAATATTTTTTTTGCTGAATTAAAGTAAGATTTAACGCCGATTTTTAGAGTATATTTTGTAACTTTTTTCTCACATTTTTGTAAAATTAAGCCCTTGATTAATTTGTGAACAGCTGGTATTGTCATTGGATAAAAAGTTACGTTTCAAATTTTCAATGCCTTGACAAATTGATTAAGGTTATCAGTGCCTAGTTAAAGGGTAATTTTAAACCTTTTTTCTTTCTTTGATATTTTTGAAATAAAATTGAATTCCAAACAATTTATCAAGGAAAAGGTACACCCATTAGAAACTGTAGATTTGTAAGTATTGATATAAATGCTGATACAACCTAGTGGCGTATCACACCATCTTTGTAAAGTAAAAATTAAGTAAATGTTTTTTGTTTGTAAACAAAAACTTGTTTACAATTACTCTATTCGCTGTGTCCTAATTAGCAATATTCATTCTACAGAGCGTTCAAACCTTAATTTGAACCTATTGGTTTTCAGTTCGTATTTAGTCGACGGCAGAGTTTGTCGTCAACTAGTTATGGTGCAGAGGCGTAACGATTAGCGTTTTTCCACTATACATCATTTGAAAAAAATTTAGAAAACACCTAGATTAGCTAGCTACAAACCTTTCAAAATTAAACCCACACTATAATTAACTGTCCGGCAATAAGAAGAAATAGTAGGATTTTGCCGTGAAGTGCTGGAAATAATAAACAACAACAAAAACTTTTTACAAAGAATTCTTTGGACGGACAAGTCAAACTTTGCTACTAATGTCATGATTAACAAAGAAAATACGAGGCATTGACCAACAGAATATCCCCACAGTCACCGAGAATTCCAGTATCAGGGCCGTCAATCTGTAAATTTATGGTGCGGCATACATAATAATAAAATCATTGGGACACATTTTTTAAGCTGTCTTAAATAATATATATTTGCGATTTTCTCAAAATGAGTTAGGAGACTTTTTAAATTATTTGCCACTAGCACGTATAAACCAACTTACGTTTTATCAAGACGTTGCGGCGCCCCTCCGCACAACCTACTTGGAGTAACGCACTATCTCACTCAAATATTTGAAAACTAGATCGAACAGAATGGTCCGAATAAATTGACACCTAACAGCCCGAACTTCACATCCTTAGATGCTTTCCTGTAAGGCACACTAAAAGATAGAATTAATGCGAATAATATAGAGAATCTCAAACACCTTCAACTACTCATAAGAAATTAAATAAATCTAATAAATACTAATCATCCTAAGTAAATCAGAAACTCCTCGGAAAATAACGAAGAACCCTAATAACGCGCGATGAAGTTAATGGAGGTCCGGTACAACTCTATATACCCATATTTTTGTTCTCTAGTCTGCTTTAAAAGTCTTGCTTTGTTTTATTTAGTCTGTTTAATTACACATGTTCATTATTTCGTGCTTCATTTTAGCTGTTACTGCAAAACACAATATTACCAATTGGAATTGATTAATTGGGAGTTTTTTTTGAATAGCGGGCAAAATATTCAGTTCATCGTCATTCTGTTATCCATGGAAACGATACATCTTGACTTGCATGACCGTATTTCTTCTATTATTTATTTTTTAAACAAGGGCGTAGCCAGGATTGTATATAAGGAGCAGGGCCGTATTTAGGCGGTGGTGAGATGGGCGCTCGCCAACGGCGCAGCTACCTGGGGGCGCAAAATTGGAGATATGATTTTTTTTCATCAGATGTCAGTATCGTAGTCATATTATTGTTCTTTTTTTTATTGGAAAAAGTAATTAAATAAATACATTACAACAGAACAACTTTATACCAAATTTTTAACTTAGATACTTAAATTCTTTTTAATATATTAAAGTCAATAGAATAGCTGGTGAAATGGCTGGAAATGAAACACATTCGTTGAGTGCTGAAAAATCATTTGAGGGAGAGTGTTTCTTTGTGTTTAATGGGATTAAAAATAAAATGAACAAGAGGGCAAACATCTACCAATCAGTTTCATCTGATTTTAATTTTGATCCGGAAAGTCTTTAAGATTGATCGACTTCAAGTCTAGACGCAGAACGAACAACATCACTTGAAAATGCCGAATGAGATTTCGGCGAAACGTTGTGAAAACAAATTGTTAAATAAACGGATTGAATCCCGGAATGATAGTTTAAAATTATATATATTATATATATATATATATATATATATATATATATATATATATATATATATATATATATATATATATATATATATATATATAATATATATATTAAAATATATATATATATATATATATATATATATATATATATATATATATATATATATATATATATATATATATATATATATATATATATATATATACATATTCCGCTGATGCGGTTAACAAGAGGACAAATAATTGAAAGATACGAAAAAAAGTCATTCTTGATAAAAACTTTTGCTTGTTGAAAAAATATTAACTACAACGAGAAAATAGATTTTTATTATACAGGGCATCTTAAAAATGCAAAAACATAAAATCGAACAAGAGCAAACAGTCATTTTTCGGCCTTTTAACGTAAAATACTAAATAAAAAACGTGCTCCAATTTTACTTACTTACTAACCTGATTCCTAACTTACTGAACAAAAATTTTAATTTAGAAAAAATTAAAAAATTAACATTTTTGTATTTCCGTGGATGCGGTTAACAAGAGGACAAATGAACCAAAAATTGAAAGATACGAAAAAAATTCATTCTTGATAAAAAATTTTGCTTGTCGAAAAAATATGAACCACAATGAAAAAATAGATTTTTAGCATCTCAAAAATGAAAAAACATAAAATCGAAAAAGAGCAAACAGTCAGTTTTTGGCCTTTTAACGTAAAATAATAAATAAAAAACTTGCTCCAAATTTACTTTTTAACCTGATTCCGAACTTACTGAAGAAAAATTAAATTTAGAAAAAAATTTAAAAAATCAACATTTTTGCAAGTAGGTACGCATTTTACTTCTATTACTTAAATCATACCTCTACATTACTACACATTAATAAAAATAAATATATGTATAATGGAAAATATGTAAATTAAAAAAAATATATATATATATATATATATATATATATATATATATATATATATATATATATATATATATATATATATATATATATATATATATATATATATATATATATATATATATATATATATATATATATATATATATTATATATATATATATATATATATATATATATATATATATATATATATATATATATATATATATATATATATATATATAAAATGCGTACTTGCAAAAATGTTGATTTTTTTTTATTTTTCGTAAATTTAAATTTTCTTTAATAACTTCAAAATCAAGATTAAAAATAAATTTGGAGCAAGATTTATATTTATCATTTCACGTTAAAAGGCCAAGTAAAGACTTTGGCGTGTGTTTGATTTTATGTTTTTGCATTTTTGAACCCTTATAATAAAAATTATTTTATTATTATATATATATATATATATATATATATATATATATATATATATATATATATATATATATATATATATATATATATATATATATATATATATATATATTTATTTAAATCTTTTCTACATGTCTCAAAGCAAAGATTTTAAATAGTTTATGTAAATATATGTAATATAAGTTTTTAATCGAATATTTTCTTGCCTATTTTTTAATTTATTAAAGTATAAATGTTACATTTTAGTAGGCCTACTATGCACAGTATTATTGTAACTATGATTTTATTGTTGAGAAAATTTATTGTTAGTTTAATCATCCGCAAATAAGGATAAAAATAATATTTTTCTATGAAGAAAATATAGAATTTGACACAAATTCCACCACAAAATTGGCATTTTAAAGAAACGAAATTCTCGTATTAAAAAACTTTAAACCGACACCTTTGCACTTTAATTTTATAAAATTTTCGGGGAAAAACCCCCGGACTCTCCGTTTTCGTTGGGGGTATTCCATACTCCCCAAATCCCCTGGTGTGTGAGGGGGGCGCAAATGTTAAGTCCGGGCCAAGGGCGCGGCCATTTCTAGATACGGTCCTGATAAGGGGGGCAGACAAAATTCTAGATTATATTGTTTGTTTTGATCGTTGTTTTTAACATATAAGTTTATCATGAGCAGTGGAGGTAATAATTAAAAAAATATATTAAAAAAAATCAGAAATATCTTGAGTGAATGCGAGCGGCCACCGATGAAGGCGCACAACATTGGCTGATCTGTTGCCTCCCCTCTCACCCCGCATTCCGCCCACCTGCTCCGCTTTTATGTCTATTTTACTTAGGGTTTTTTACTAATTTTTTAAAGTTCTTTTGGGTTTTTACAAAACGTTTTCTGATTCATTTTTCTATAACAAAAAAAACTACGCTACCCTTGTCGTTATGAGTGACATTTTTAAAAGTAAGAAATGATGTAAACAGAAATTATATTAGAGATCAAATTACGTATAGTTGGATTTTATAAGCCAGCTTTTAAGCCTGTTAGTTTTTTAGGTCTTATAAGAAGCGTCGCAAGTTATGCACAAAAAGTTATGAAGCTCGTCAAAATTACAGTTTACCAGGGAACGACCGCTCTTCTAAGGGGGGGCAGCTGCTCCTCCCTGCCCGTACCTCGCTACGCCCATGATTTAAAATATCAATTAATCGAAAACGGTTTAATTTAGATATATGGTTAAATTAAGTTCAGAATCTGCGAAAATATACTTTGCGAAAAGTTTACATAAAACCCTTCGACTTTTATTTTAAGATTTAAGTGCGAAACAAAGAAGTTAAAGAGGGTTTGCATTATACGCGACCACCCTGTACACGTATTGCCGACATGCATTTGTCGCAGGCTTATTGTAAAATCCGTCACATTACAATACGTCTAGTCCTTTTTAATACAACTAGGCGTATATGACTGATGATTTTGGGCGTATTGTAATAAGCCGGCCGCTTTGTAGTCTTATTGTTAAAATCAAGCTACACGCGATTATTTTGTAACCTGACTACATGAAATCCGTGGTATTATAATACGACTGACGGCGGGTCAGGCGAATTGAATATAGTACAAATATTAGAACAGGATAAAACTTTTTCTTTTTTGCCCTTTTTAAATAAAAAGTAATTAAAAAGAAAGGGTTGTCGCAGTATCTCGCAGTATGTAAGCAATTTAATTATTATGATTTAATTTAAAAATAGCATATCTTTATTTTAAAAAAGATTAAAAAAAGCACTTGCATAATTTGACCTACTGAATTTAAGGAGTTTAAACTAATAAAAATACAAATAATTGTAGACTTATTTATTACAGCATGGTCTTCTTTTATTTGATAGTACATTTCATATGAGCTTTAAAACATAAATATGTATTGCTATGACACCGTGCCTTGCTTGGCTTACAAGAACACTTTTTAAATCCCTCTCCATTGAATTCTGAAAATAATGTTAGAGCTTCTCTTAAGGAAATTGCTTTTCTTTTGGAATATTTATTATTTTATTAAATTGGCAGTTAGCAATTTTTTCCCTCGAAAACCAAAAATATTACTCAAAGATCAAACAGCTAATCAATACAACGATCGCAATTAGCCTTGCATGCCGTCAGTCCTGTATAATACAACCGATTTCATCTAGTCGAATTTCAACACAATCGCGCGCGGGTTAATTTTAACAATGAGATTAAAAAGCGGCAGGCATATTTCAATACGCCTAAAATCATCAGTCATATTGTGATATTTTTAATGACTTGGATAGTATTGCAATACGTCTAGTGGTATTGAAAATGCCTAGGCGTATTATAATATGACGGATTTTACAATAAGCCTGGCACATCTACCCTCCCATGTAGCAACTCTGGCAACGCCACTGTTTGACACCAACATATTAAATCCGTTTAAATCTTGGTTTTAACTAAACAGTAAAGTTCAGAGAATTAAGAATGACTACGGGTCAATCCATTTCAAATCACCCATGTTGCTCAACCATGTTGCTCAACATTTTTGATTTTTCCGATTTTTCTATTATGAATTCCCTATATAGAGATAATCACAAAACACACATTAAAAATTTTTTATATGCGATAATTTTTAAATGGCAGTTGAGCGAATTTTAAGAGAAAACGGCGTTTGCAAATAATTTAATTGCCAAGTTGTTTTAAAAGATATTAGAATTATTTAAAAACCATTGTATTCAGCATAAAGTGTATCTTAGAAAGACACAACTCTAAATTTTCCATAATGCAAGCAAATCATTAAAACATTTTCTGTAATAACTCTGAAAAGATTAATAAATTTCACTTTTTTAAGATCAGAAATTTCGATGAAAGAAAAGTGACTCGCTATTAATTAGCTATTTCTGTGTTAAATACTTAAATTGCTACCTACTGTTTAAGTTTCAGTCCTGAGAACTGACACCTTTATTTTTTGGAGCTTTTTAAAAATGGCCAAAAACAGGTTATAATCTATTTTTGAAGGTCATTATCTGGAAAGGGACTGAATAAAAACAAATGAAAATTTAACAGAATTTTCTTTATATTAATAGAAATATCTCATAAACAAATCATGACTAAGACTCAATTATATTTTGAGTAATAGAGCATTGAATTTAAGTTAAAGCGCTGCCCTTTGACACACTTGTTTATTGCCAAGTTAGCACACAAGAACTTAATATAATTACAATTGACATTACTAAGATAATTTTTAATGCATATCACATTAATCAATCAATTGACTCTATAGTATTTTTATTTTTTAATGACAACGAGCATAACATGATTAAAAACTAAACTTACATATATATTGTTGTACAACACCTCAACCTAAGTACAAACTCGCTACTAGATTTAGAACTGAACTACTTGTCAGCTGAAATTTTCAATATAGAGTTACACAAACATGATATATCATTGCACAGTTTTTTATTTCTATTATGGGTTCTACCAGACACTGTTGTAAGTTCGAATGAAGTTACCTTTCGTATTATTTTCTTGGCAGGCACCCAAGCTGTATAATTTTTTGAAATTTAAAAAGAAGTCTTTGATACAGATGGATAAAAGAAATTCACCAAAACATCGTTATTATCCTCATTTTTGTCAATTATTTTACCAAGCCACCACTTCTCATCATATATAAAAGCAGCAAAATCATTATGTATAAAAGATGATACATTTGTAAAAAGTATCGAAGTTTGATGATCATCAAAGTTTAAACCTATTGAAGTGACAAAACATGATTGTCACTTATAGGAACATATCTGTGGTAACTCCTTGTTCTTTTCACTGGTAAACAACATCTAAATCTTTTTGTTAGTTTTGTTTCAAAATGTGGTTGTATTTGTCTAAATATTTATCTTTATGGTAATGGCTAATGTCAGTTATTTCTTCTAAAATTCTTAGTTTTAGCAAATATTGTTTATCAGTTGGCAAGTCACTCACTCTAATTAATTCTTGAGGAACTTTTTTTTGTAGTGATGCTTATGGCACTGTTCACTTATTAAGTCCCCCACAAAACAGCTTATACTAAATTGATAAAAAAATATTATTTCTAAAAAACTAATACCAATTAATTTCTTTGCTAAGGCATTGCACAATACTCCAACCTAAATCCAAATTATGGGCTACACTGCCAGAACTTGTTCACTAGTCAAAGTGCTATCACCACCTGAGTCTATTGAAGTGACAAAACATGATTGTCACTTATAGGAACATATCTGTGGTAACTCCTTCTTCTTTTCACTGGTAAACAACATCTAAATCTTTCCGTTAGTTTTGTTTTAAAATGTGGTTGTATTTGTCTAAATATGTATCTTTATGGTAATGGCTATGTCAGTTATTTCTTCTAAAATTCTTAGTTTTAGCAAATATTGTTTATCAGTTGGCAAGTCACTCACTCTAATTAATTCTTGAGGAACTTTTTTTTGTAGTGATGCTTATGGCACTGTTCACTTATTAAGTCCCCCACAAAACAGTTTATACTAAATTGATAAAAAAATATTATTTCTAAAAAACTAATACCAATTAATTTCTTTGCTAAGGCATTGCACAATACTTCAACCTAAATCCAAATTATAGGCTACACGGCCAGAAGTTGTTCACTAGTTAAAGTGCTATCACCACCTGAGTCTTATGTCCCAGCAGTGGATGTGAGGGAGGAGTTCACGCTACCAGTTGCAGTCTTGAAGAGACAAGAAAGATGTAGGTTATGCAGAGGTTTAGTGGGGGAGAGAAGTTCAAGCGAACACTTGCAAAACTCTCTTAATTACTTGTAGCAACATGGCAGGCCTAACTAACATATTTGTTTAGAAAGCTTATTGAGTTTCATTTATCAAGTTGATTAAAAAGGTTATTTATCTTAAATTTGTATCTATAAATTAAACCTATAATTAACCTAATAAAACCTAAATAAATATAAAATTAATGTTTTTAACAAGAAGGTTACTGGTTAATGATATGATTCAAAAATTATTTTAACAATGTCAATTGTAATTATATTAAGTTTTTGTGTGATAATTCGGCAATGAACAAGTGTGTCAAAGGGCAGCGCTTTTACTCGAATTCACTGCTCTATTACTCTAACGGCTGAGTGATGATCGCGTTGTTAAATTTAGCAATGGACTTAGCAATTGTTAAAAGTTAACAACAGTTTAGAATGTTTATGTTTAACAAAAAGTCAGATTTTGACAGGTTGCCTACTAAAATCATTGAATAACACTGACAATGACGTTTTGTTAAACATTATAAACCGTTGTTAACTTTTAATAATTTCTAAGTCCATTGCTAAATTTAACAACGCGATCAACACCCGGCCGTATATATAGTTAAGTCTCAGTCATTATTTTTTTATCAGATATTTCTATTGATATAAAGAAAATTCTGTTAAATTTTCATTTGTTTTTATTTAGTCCCTTTTTAGATATTGACCTTCAAAAATAGATGTTAACGTGTTTTTCGCCATTTTTGAAAAGCTTCAGAAAATAAAGGTGTCAATACTCAGGGCTAAGACTTTAACAGCAGATAGTTATCTAAATATTAAATACAGAAATAGCTAATTAATAGTAAGTCTCTTTTCCTTCATCAAAATTGGTAGTCTTTAAAAAGTGAAATTTGTCAATCTTTTCCGAGTTATTACAGGAAATGTTTTAATGATTTGCTTGCATTATGTAAAATTTAAAATTGTACCTTTCTAAAGAACTTTTTATGCTAAATACAAAATTATTCTAATATCTTTAAAAACAACTTGGCAATTAAATTATTTACAAACGCCGTTGCTCCCAAAATTCGCTTAACCGCCATTTTAAAAATGGGTGCCAGAAAAAAAATATCGCATATAAAATTTTTTCTATGTGTGTTTTGTGATTATTACTGTATAGAGAATTCATGATAAAAAAATCTGAAAAATCAGAAATGTTGAGTAACAAATTTACTCGTAATTTATATTGGGTGATTTGAAATGGAATGACCCCTACTGAAATAAAAATTAAGTTTATAATAGTAATAATACCAGGTCAAAAAACAGTCTCCTGAAAATAAAATAGCACTATCCATTTCTAAGGGTAATAAAAACGCTTTAATCAGTGTGTTTTTATTATTTAATTGGTTGGTTTAACCCAACGACTATATACTAAAGGACTGCTCAGTTCCATTTAACATACGTTTGAAAATTTAGAAGAAGCGGGCAGCGGCTGTGACGTCACCACCGGTGCTAAATTATGCTGGGCGACGTTTATCGAAGTTTTATTATCGATGTTCCATGTTTTTAACATCGATGTTAGATGATAATAACATCGATTTTTACCTTTCAATGTTTAAGATTATAAAAAAAAGTTTTAAACCCAATTTTTATTGCTCCAAAAATAAAATATTAATTTTTTGAGTGATTGAGAGATCAACATCGATGTTTTATATCGATGTCCCAGCACTAGCCAGCACCGGTGGTGACGTCAGAGCAAGTTGGCAGACAAATTCGGCAAACTGAGCAGTCCTTTGGTATATAGTCGTTGGGTTTAACCGGCGTTTTTTGCGTACCCATATATGCACTCCAGCTTATTGTACAGGGTGTCCCATTTTCAACACTTTCATAGGATATCTCCAGGAATTGTTAGTGCTACCAAAAAAGTAATATAGGCGTCATGTGCTCTTTTTGGGTTAAACTTAAAATGATAAAATCAAAATTAGAAAATTTTTCCGAGCTTAAGAGATACGGGGGAAAATAAAAAAATTGACAATTTCAGAATTACCCTACATTTCCCTAGCTAAAAGGGATACAGAAAAATGTTTTATACAAAAGTTCCTTTATAGTGATTGTTAAATAATCTACCGTTTTTAAAATAAGAATATGGGGTCAGGTAAAAAAGTTATCGAACCTAACCTCATTTTTTTTAATGGAATACCCTGTATATTTTAACTAAACAGATAGCATATTAAATTCTTTTTTTTTAATATAAGACACCATAAAAAATATTGGTTTTACATGCGATTTGGTTAAACTTTATTAATTGAAACCACAGTAGGTTATAAAACAAAAGCTTATATCCTAGAAATGACAATCTATGTTGACAATCTAGTTGTTATTAACATTTAAGATTTATTCTTGTTTCGTACACTCGCGTTTCGTACACTTCAGAAATTTTCCCCATATATTCTTATTTCGTACACAAAATTAATTATTCAGTTTCCGTCATCTCGTTTCGTTCACCAAAAACTGAGGTAGGTTCCTGTCTCTGGTGGTTCATAAAATATGGTAAAATGAAATAAAACTAATTTTATAACTAAATATCAAAATATTTCTTTCTCACATATAAGATGCAGAAATATAAACTACTTATTTGGTATAAAATAATCTAATAATAATATGTTTTTACAATCTACCTAAACGGAAAAGTTTACTGTTCATACTTTTAGTGATTTATCACGTCTAAAATATAATAAGGGAAAATAAAAAGTCGCTTTAACTAACCAGAACTGACCATGACCGACCAGAACTGAGGGCATTTGAAATTGTCTAAATTATCCCTTCGTTTGATTAAGCCATATCAGAATTGTGACCTCCTTTAATTGATTTATCACGTCTAAAACATAATAAAGGAAAATAAAATCCGTTTTTACTAATCAGAAAACCATGACCGACCAACTAAGTGTTGTTGAATGTCTCTAAATAATCCCTACGTATATAGAAGTTATTAATAAAATTTAATAATTTATTAGTATTTTTATTTGGTTATTTGTGTCGTAACAATGGTCGGTGTACAAAAGGAAGATAAAATGATTAAATAAGTTAGTGTACGAAAGAAATTTCTAAATTGAAGTTACGAAAATAGAAAGCACCCAAGGTCAATTTATATATTAATTTGTAAAAATCAACCCTTGAATTTGATTATTATATATTGAAGTAAAAAAAAAGGCCAAAATTATATTCTGTTCGCTATCCGGATCGTCTTGAATTTGAGATTTGCGGATATTAGATTGTAAAAGGCTAATACGGAATCTCGCCTTGGTAAAGTTTTCACTTGTCTTGTCGTCTTAAGTACATACCCTAATTTTATTTCCTAAAATCACTTTAAAATTGTAGAAACAACAATCTACCTGCGTCAGAAAAATAGAAACTAAAACTGGAATTTTAAAATATAAGGTGCAAAGAATTTTGACGTCCAATAAATATTTTTCCTATGTTATTAATATTACCCAATATTTGCACCCTAGTGATGATGTGAAAAGATTTAAATTTTGTCACTGATTTTAAAATAAATTGAACGAGGATCGTTCTTTTTACAAAAAAAATATTTAATCAGATGAATTTCGAATAACAAGTTGCGGTTTTCTTAACCGACATAATTTTTTATTTTAAAATAAAAAGGTGTATTGCTGTTGTGAAAAAAAATTAAATACACATAAATCTGGACATACTCCAATCAAACCTTTTCAAACCTTAATGGGATTTAAATAAAGTATAGTCTGTCTCAAAGTATATCGGATAATACCCCAATACACCTTTTACGATTTTATTACCTATTGTTATTGGGTAAACCCATTTGTTCATAAGGGCAGGGGTGGGCCAGGTATTTCTAGAGTATTAACCATTGGGCATATAAATATTTTGGCTAATATTTTAGTGGCAGTGTTAAATAACCGTTTTTACTGTGCGTTTCGAAAAAGTTGTTTTACGAGAATATAACTATGTTGCGTCGAAATCATTTGTCATTAGATGCAAAACAGGTTGTGAAAAATGTGTATGAAACTTTAATCAGTAGAGGTCTAATTAAACAAGAAGCCTTAAAAGAAACCTGTCTACAACAAAAGAGAAAAACGTAGTGATTTTCAATCTCACCGTATAGACAATAGTGATCAGGACCTAATAAGAAGGAAAATATATTGTCTTTATAAAAGCGGAGTTATTCCTACCTTGAATAAACTGAAAAAGATGGGATTTAAATACCGCAAAATAGACAAAAGACAAGTAGTAATGGAGTCGCACAGATTAGGCACTTGGAGATTTAATTACCTTCAAGAAATTAAAAGATATAGGTTAGAAAACAGATCCATAATTTTCCTTGATGAAACATGGTTCGATACACACGACACAGTATCCAAAGGATGGGTTGATTCCAGTCAAAACTGTTAGACGATAGCACCTTCAAATAAAGGAAAACGCATTACCATAATACACGCTGGTTCAGAAGACGGATTTGTCCCAAAGTGCTTGCTTTTGTCTGCAATAAATTTTAAGGATTCCAGCTTGGATTATCATGAGGATACAAGTGCAGAACTTTTTGAAAACTGGTTTCAAAATTATCTTTTAAAAAATATTCCAAACAACAGTGTTATTGTCATGGATAACGCAAGCTACCACAGCCGTCTGCTACACAAAGCACCAGCTTCATCAAGTTCAAAAACTGAAATCCGGGAATATTTGTTAGAAAGTGATATTTATTTTAAATTCAGTTACAAAAAAACGCATCTTTCGAAAGTCCTAAATTCATATGCAATTAAAAAACAATAAGTATGTGATAATTTGGCTGATCAGGCTGGGCATACTGTCTTACGGCTTCCTCCGTATCACTGTATGTTTAACCCTATAGAGCATTTGTGGAACCAAGTAAAATCAAAGATTAGAGCAGAAAATGTTACACCTACTTTAAGTCCCAGTGTTATAAATTTGATAAAAAATGTAATTACTAACATACCAGTTGAGAGCTGGAAAAATTCACTACAGCACATTATAAAAATTGAGGACTCTTACATTTCTATTCAAAACAACATAAATCCTATTGTAATTAATCTCAATGATGACTCTGATAGTGAAACAGAATTAGATTTAGATATTTAGATTAAAAATGTAATTATGTATGCAGTTATAAATTTATTAAAACTTTGCATATATTTAATTTCTTAATGTAATTTTAAGATTATACTTACCTAAATAAACAATAAATTATAAATCTTTATATTATTAAAGTCCTTCCTTAATGTTCTGTCCTTTAATACCTACCGATCCGCAGTTTTTGTGATTTTCCTCCCTACGTATCTGTTAAGCCAGCAAAAACTTTCAAATGTTGATTTTACCATTAAAAGTTTAAGTCTAAAAGAGCACATGATGCCTATATTACTTTTTTGATACCACTAACAATTACGGAGATACCCGATGAAAGTATCGAAAATGGGACACCCTGTACACATACAGTATTATGTTTTCATTTCATTTTTCTATTTTTCTATAAATAAATGCCCATCAGCTCGAGTTTGGGTGTATACTCCCGCTTTCGTGTTAAAAACAGTCAGGTTTTTTTTTCTAGGCAGTGAAGACTTAATAACACAGCCCCACAAAAAAAATTGAAGGTCCGAAGACTCGACCATGATATCTTTATGTTGTTGGGATAGCTGCATCTGAATCCGGAGTCACAATAACCTCGTAAGATTAGGGTCAAGGGCATTTCAAGGTCAAATCTGCAAAATTAATTGCAACCAGATCTGAACAGTGTATACTATGTTTTTGAGGTCGCTGAATACAAATCCGTGATTAAATTTACCCCATCAAATTTGATTACGATTTGACCCTGAAATGCCCTACAAAAAAGATGAAGGCCCAAAGTTTTGACCATGATATCTTAATGTTTTTGGGGTCACTGAATCCGAATCCGTGGTCAATTTGACCCCATCAGGTCAACATCAAGGGCATTTTAAGGTCAAATCGCAATTAAATTTAATGGGGTCAAACTAACCACGGGTCAAACTTACCACGGATTTATATTCAGCGACCTGAAAAACATAAGGACACACTTTTTAAATTTGATGGCGATTAATTTTGCAGATTTGACCTGGAAATGCCCTTGACCCTGACCTGATGGGGTCAAACTGACCCCGGATTCGGATTCAGCGATCCCAAAAACATAAAGGTACCATGGTCATGATCAAGTCTTTCGGACCTTCAACTTTTTTTGTGGGGCTGTGTAATTGAAGTTTTTAAGAAATTTGTTGGTATTTTAAAAATATTGGTTACCATTCCAATAACTAAGTCAGAAAATGAAAGGTTTTTTTAACTTTAAAATAAATAAAAGTTTTTTGGAAAATACTATGGGCAAAGAAAGAATAAATGCTCTTGCGATGATCTTTATTGAAAAAGGTATAATAAGTGACATTTCTAATTTTGATGAAAAAGTGATTGACAAGTTTATTGCTGACAAAAACACAAATTGGTATTTCATTATAGAGAATAGAGTTGGTGTGTATTGGCTTATTTTACAATCTCAATTATAATCTGTTTTTGTTTAAAATACAAAAACGAAATATTATCTATCCAAATAAATGATGTTATTTTTTTGGTTTTGTATGTTGAGCTCTTCCTGTTAGACAAACCAAGAGACGTCACTGCTTAATTGCAAAGAGCAAAAGCAAGGTTTTTATACTTTTTTCTTTAAATATTACCAGTTGGTTGCAGAAATATTGGCTCGAAATAAATATTTTTTAACTTTATGAAAAGAAAACTAACTAGATGAGTTTGTATTAAACCCACCAGCCTTGGCCACTGTACTTGTATCAAATATTGGACTTTTTCTTTATGTTTAATTTATTTGTTTGATTGCTTTTTAACTTTACTTTGAGCGTTCCAGTTAACTCGCTGCAAAATTAAGAAAAAAAGTTTAATTTAAAATTTTCCAATTTAAATTCGATAATTTTTGTCAAGTTGGGGCTTAATTTTTATTTGAAGTAAGGTAATAAGTAAGTTTAAGCACTGCTAGGCAATTTATTCTTGTTTCGTACACTCGCGTTTCGTACACTTTAGAAACTTACCTGAAATATTCCTGTTTTGTACATTGAATTATTTAATCAATATCGTTTCGTACACTGACCATTGTGACGATCCAAATAATCAGTCAAATAAGTTAGTCTAGTAACTGTGTTTCCTGCGAAAAACAGTTAGAAGGCTTCGAAAAATATGAGCGATAACCTATTCGACGCGTAATGCAAATCTAAAAAAGGCATTTTGAGGATTTTATCTGCTAATAAAAATTGCAATCGTTATTAACAAAAGGCGAAAAAAAACAATTTCGATTTATGATAATAACTCAAAAACCACAAGAGATAGCAGAAATTGCAAAAACTATCCTTGAAAAAAAAAAAATATCCGATAAAAAAGTCCCAATTCTCGGAGTTTACTTCGATTATTTATAATTTTAATTTAACGCTAAAAATGGGCTTCCGTGCGACATTTTTGCTTGCGTGCTTGGCGTCATAACCGAGTACGTAACACTAAATATTTTTTTTAGGGTTTTGAATATTAACTAAGAAATTTTAAAAAACTTATGGGTATTTAGAACACTTTAAATAATTTATTCCCGTTGAAAATTTAACTTAAAGTTAGTTTTTTAACAAGTCAATTAACAAAATTGTTTCGAACTTTCGTCTTCATTGTACATTAAAAAAAATGCTTAAATAATTGTCGTTTAAATTTTTCGCTTCGTGAAGCCTTTCTTATGCAGTGTGTCCCAAATTTGGCCTACATGTATTGGTAACTCGGAAACCATTAGAGCGACAGTGTTGGTTCAATTAGGAAAGTTTTAGACAATTTAATTGCAAAAATAAATCTGCTTTCAGATTTTATTTATCTTTAATGGTTTTTGAGATAATTAAGAAAAACCAAAATCACTGCTGGCATACCTGAAAATCCACATAATTTAGAAGAAAGACGGCTACAAAAAAGGTTTGGCTTTAATGTCTGGTGTGGCATCATAGGTAATTTAAAATGCACCTTTAATTTACGTCTTACAATTAGATAAAACATTTATTTTTCTGTTTTAGACAACCGTTTAATTGGACCATTTATTTTTGAAGAAACTCTGAATGGAGATAGGTATTTGCTACTCCTGCTAGAACAGATTTTACCGGCCATTAGAAATACAGTTCCGCCAAATAAAATTAATAATTTGTGGTTCCAGCAAGACGGATGTCCAGCGCACAGTACCAGGGAGGTGATGGAGGTCCTTAGAAATACCTTTAATGACAATATAATCTCTAATAATGGGTCAATTGCTTGGCCAGGTAGATCACCGGACATCACACCCCCTGATTTTTACCTATGGGGACACGCAAAAATAAGGTGTACGAGTTTTCTCTTCCCGAAACTAGGCTGGAACTAGAACACAGGGTACGGGATGTGTTTGCTTCCATCAACCGAAACACGTTAGGCCGAGTAACCTGCAAGGTGTTGGAAAAATGCGAGAAATGTGTGGAAAATGGAGAAAGACATGTACTGTGATTTTATTTTCTTGTTTACTGATACATTTTTGTTTTACAGTTGTGTTGAATTATTATCAGTTTAAGGTAATATTAAGAAGTATTAATTTTTGCAAAAGTCTTGAATTTCGCTCTCACAAAAGATCCATAGGGTAACAAGTTCATCACTAAAAATCTTAAATGTCTATGGTTAGGTTGATGCCGCTCCGGATGCGTATCATTTGTTTTTTATGAAACGGGGCGGCCATTACGCAGTCTAGTCTAAGCCTACTATATCAAATAAACAAAAATTATCGTTTTTAGAGCTTAAGCAATCTGAAAACCTAGACTTGTAATACATCAATAAAAAGCTCTTGAAGAGCTCTTTTCAAAAATGTAAAAATCCAATATGGCGTCCGTATGAAAATCCAAAGTTTGGATAAATATCTCAAAAACAAATAAAGTTAGAAAAATATTTTTACTTAAATTAAATTCTTCTTAAAAAAGTGTTCTAATAATGTAGTAATCTTAAAACCGTTAAATTGGTTGTTTGCGCGCTACAGGCAAAAGTTGAAAATGCATCATTTTGGTTTTTCTTAATTATCTCAAAAACCATAAAAGATAAATAAAATCTAAAAGCAGATTTAATTTTGCAATTAAATTGTCTAAAACTTTCCTAATTTAACCAACACTGTAGCTCTAATGGTTCCCGAGTTACCAATACATGTAGGCCCAATTTGGGACACACTGCATGTGTACATACTTAACAAGATATCGCCATAAAAGTTTTTTTAAAAATTATCCTTTGTTTATAATAATTTAATATTTTTGACAAAAAATAAAAAATCAGAGTAACATTGTCAAAATTATAAAGTTATTATAAACAGGGCATTAAAATTTTTTAAACATTTATGGCGTGATCTTGTTAGGTATGTATATAAGAAAGACTCCATGACGCGAAAAATTTGTACGACAATTATTTAAGCATTTTTTTAAATGTACTATAAAGACAAAAGTTCGAAACAATTTTGTTAATTAAAAATTGTCTAGCTGATTGAAAATTTAACTTTAAGTTAAATTTTAAACGAAAATAAATTCTTTTAAGTGTTCTAAACCATAATTTTTTAATTTTTTTTAATAAATATTTAATACCCTAAAAAAATTGTTGATCTGAGGCCCATTTTCAGCGTGAAATTAAAATTATAAATTATGCAGATAGAATTCCGGGAATTAAGACTTTTTTATCGGAAATTTCGTCCTCTTTAAGCATCTTTTTTTTGCAATTTTCGCTACCTTTCATGGTTTTTAAGTTATCATCAAAAATCGAAATGTTTTTTTTTTGTTTCTATTTTTGATAATAACAATTGCAATTTTTATTGGCAGACAAAATCTTTAAAACGCCTTTCTCAGATTTGCATACCACGTCGAATGAGCTATCGTTTATATTTTTCGAAGCCTTTTAACTATTTTTCGCAGGAAAAACACTTCTCGACTAAACTAATTTATTTGACTGGTTATTTGAGTCGTCACAATGGTCGGTGTACGAAACGAGAAACATAGAATTTAAATAAATAAATTAGTGTACGAAACCAGAATATTTCAGGTAAATTTCTAAAGTGTACGAAACAAGAAAACACCCTGCTGGGCCCTAAATAATGTAATTTAGGATATGTTTAAATAAAATTTAATAATATTGCAGTTTTATGGTCATTTAATTGACCATCAGAACGGAGCACCTCTTTAATTTATTTGTTCGATCGAGAAGAATATTTATAAATTTCTACGGTATAATAATTTAAAGTTTTGTTACAAAAGAAACTTATTTTAAAGGCATTGAAAATAATCTGGTCCAATTACCAAATTTTTTTTAAATACTTAAGTCATAAAATATGGCTTAATGGGCCTGCAGCAGAACTTAGACTGTATAAGTAACAAACATTAACTAAAATTAAAGTAAGTTATTATCACCAATTCCTACTGATTGAGCCTATAACTTGGGGGCGTCAGGTTGTGGGTTCGAGTCCTATCTAAAACTTCTATTAGTAATAAAGATTTGTCTACCATGCCTTTAGGCTATTTACAAAGTTTTAAAATTTTGAGTATTTCCGGAGATATCTGAGAAAAGCCGACATTTTGGAAAAACAGTTTTAGTCTAGGAGGAATCGGCACATGATTACCTAAAACTATTCCACGTCAATTTTTTTACGATCTTCTTTTTATTCCCCTTCCGATGATAGAAATGCATGTGGCAACCTGGTGCCATTGTTTAAACCAAAATGGTTTAAACAATGGCAAGGAATTGTTATTTTCTAACCGGACATTTTTTTTATATGCTTAATTGAAAAACAAATAAAAAAATTCCTATGACTTTATACTATGAAGTTAATATTTTTGAAGATATGGTTTTTTAAGGTTCAAAAAATCTCAAATTTGGGTACTTTTGACCCATGCAAAATATATAAAAAAAAAGAATAAAATATAAAAAATATACATTTTTTTATTCCTTATACAATAGTTAATAATATCCCTTATTGAGATTTAAAAAAAAATCATTGTTTATACCTGTTTTTTCATTGTTTATTACGCGCGCTCACGAGTAAAATAAAGCTCTAATAACTTTTGTAAAATTGATTTCAGGAAAAAACTTATTAAAACAAATTGTAGATAATTTAATTATTAATAACATTGATCTCTTTAACAATTTTGATAACGTTAACAGTTTTTAGGATAAATGATAAATATGGATTCAGGACACAGACAGGCCGATACAGCGTATAAGTCAGAGAGACGGCGCGGCGCCGGCGATACTTAAAGGTAAAGGACGCATACTTGTGAGCGCGCTTAATAAACAATCAAAAAACAGATATAAACAATGAATTTTTTTAAATCTCAATAAAGGATATTATTAACTAATGTATAAGAAAAATTAAATATTATATATATATATATATATATATATATATATATATATATATATATATATATATATATATATATATATATATATATATATATATATATATATATTTTTTTAAATATATTTTTCATGGGTCAAACGTACCAAAAATTTGATATTTTTCAAACCTTTAAAAATTCGTATCTCCAAAAATATTACCATTACCGTGAAAAGTCATTGAACCTTTTTTATTTGTATGTCAATAAATAAAAAAAAATGTCCGGTTGGAAAATTCCTTGCAATTGTTTAAACCATTTCGCTTTAAACAATATGGCACCAGGTTACCCATGGCAACATGCATCTATATCATCAGTAGAACAATTTAAAGAGGATCGTATAAAAAGAATGAGGTGGAATAGTTTTTGGTACTCAGGCGCCGATTCCTCCTGGACTATCTGTGTTTTTAGCTTTATAAGAAAAAATATATTTTTA
The DNA here is from genome assembly GCA_019359885.1 of Listronotus oregonensis. NCBI lineage: Eukaryota > Metazoa > Arthropoda > Insecta > Coleoptera > Curculionidae > Listronotus > Listronotus oregonensis. Next base: position 25,893 of record JAHBCN010001382.1, read on the forward strand.
GCAGAAACCACTTGACATGAATTTTTTCGCAGGTTATTATAAAACTTATGTGAATTTACATATCAAGTCTTACTACACAAAGAGAAAATCTTCGGTACTGGCATGGACTTCCGGGTCTCAGATACTCGAAGGTCTTCATCAGCCCACCGAACCAACAATGTACTGTCAAACTACTGGAGCAATCAAGGGTACACCGCCAAAAACTCTAGTGGGACTGTACACGGGACACTAAGATTAAAATACCACATGCACAAGATCGGCCTAGCGGAAGACGCCAAGTGCCGCATGTGCATGGAGGAGGACTCATCGGCAGAGCACATACTGGCGGCTAGCGCCACGGATTCCACTTTACTTTCACATTGTGCGCATGGGCATAGGTCATATCAACTGCACCTAACCTAACATTTTTTTGTATTTTGTTAATTTGTATACTTCTTTGTTTTAGTTTAGTAAAAAATACGAGTATCAATATTATTTATTGATTTTATTATTATTTAGTATAAAAATGGACATAATTTGCCAAGTTTGCAATAAAATACTTCGTCATTTTTAGAAAGTTGCTCCAACTCTATTTTGACCAAATTTAGTACACGGGGTTTTGGGGCGCCGAATCCATGGAAAAATTTCGGCCTAGACATAAAAGTTTATTTTCCTACTTTAGTAATTTATCACGTCTGAAATATAACTGGGGAAAATAAAAAGCCGCTTTAACTAACCAAACTAACCACGACCGATCAGAAAGGAGGGCTATTGAGTTTATGTAAATTATCCCTACGTAGAAGTTATTAACAAAATTTAAATAATTTTCAATATGGTATTTATCACGTCTGAAATATTATTAGAAAAATATAAAGCATATTTAACTAAACAGAACCAACCATGACCGACTAAGAACTAAGGGCTTTTGAATTTGTCTAAATTATCCCTACGTAGAAGTTATTAACAAGCTTTTAATAATTTTGAATATGGTATTTATTACGGGCCGCAATAGGTCCATCCTGTTGGGTCAGCAGATAATCATTTATTACCTGAAAGTTTTATTTAGGGCTAGCCATATTTTTCAATTTAGCTATTATTTTACCTGATGATTTGGGCTGCAATTTGACATATCCCCTTTGTTTCTTACCGTTTTCGAAACCCCAATAATGATCAACGAATTTAAAACGCCCTATACACAAAGGACGGCTAATAAAAATTAAACATATACTTTACAGAGTTTGATCAACATAATTCTTATATTATAACTATTTTTTTATCCATTAACCATTACTCCTTTAACACTCTCCAAAATAGTATAATGATGTAAAAAGTATAATGATCTTAATTTTAATGGGCGATAGTGGAGCTTAAAACAAGTCGAAAAGCTCATATGATATATGTGTCAAAAACTTGACAGATTTTTGACTAAACGATGTAAAAGTTTGAGCTTTCAACCAATTATTTCTGAAAGCCTTAACCACTGGAAACTTTTCTCTTAATCGATTATTAGTAGATTCATTTGGTAATAAAATAAACTAAGTTTCATTTTTGGTTGTTTTTAAATCAGGAAAAATACGGATTATGTTATAAATTTACAACTGTAGTGTCCAAGATTTGTGAAAACGAGATGTGTGCAACCGAGAAATCTTATTCTTCAAGCAAAATAAAAAAGTGCTGTTTAAAACATAATAATGTGTGCTCTTAAAATGAATATTTTGCCCCTATTTGTGGTGAGTACAATAATTTCAAATTAAATATCAAAATAAATTGCAGAAGTAATTTTATTATTTGTATATAAATAAACATCTCCTTAAAAAAAGTATAAATATATTATTTTAAACTTTGAAAGGCCTATTTCGAAAACAGTTAATTTTTGACCCATATGTTTTTGGCTTTTTCGACTTGTTTTGAGCTCCTATCGCCCATTAAAATCGTGAGCATCATACTTTTTACACCCTGTATAAATTAACTGGCAAAGTTAAGTAATTAAACATTCCGCGAAAATCTAACGCATGCGTACAATGTAAAAGCCAAAGTGGAATCCGTGGCGCTAGCCGCCAGTAGAGCACATACTGTGTTCCAGGGGGGTGTCAGTAAAATAGCAAAATTGACAACCGACGACATTTGGCAACAGAAGATCTCGGGTGGGCGGGCAAATTGAATTATGAAATTTTATATTTTAAAATTAAAATGTTAATGTCTTATTCTACGATTAGTTTTTTTTTAATATATTTATGTATGTCAATAACAGTATATTTTTTCCCAGGTTTTGTGTATCAAACAACCATTATTTCTTATTTTCTAAAGAAATAATAATTCCGGCCATTGCGTATGCGCTAGTATTATTTCATTATTGGTTGTGTTCGCACATGTTGGTTGATTAAAAACTTGATTTAAACTGAAAATTTTCATATTTTGGTCTAAATTTAAGTAAGTATTATAATATGTAATTAGTTTTAAAAATCTAAACACTTTTTACAAGATATAATTAATAAATATTGATGGAAAAATTTTTTTTCTAACCCCCTTAATTTTTCAGGACAGAAAATTCCAGGAAACAATTAATCTGTTGTAGCAGGTTTGTTTTAAAATGCGTAATACATTATTTTTTTTTTTTTATCTACAAAACAAAGGCTTTTTTTTTTTTGTATTTGCTAAAAAATGGTAAGTTTTTAATCACCCCTCGAACAAATTTCTGAGATACTCCGCAGACTGCATGTTTTTCTGTTTGCAAATTATAATATAATATGGTTTTAAAAGTGCTTAGGAATGGTTTAACAGTAAGTGGTGGTGAAATGTTAATAGATAGCTTTAAAAGAGTATTAAGCATGTCTTAAGTCATTTTATGCTTTGCAAATTTTAAAAATTAAAATAAAGTTAACAAATTATCCAACTAATATTCAAATTTTTAACTTCTTATTGCCTTAAGTGTTTATAATAATGAAAAGAAAAGCCTTTTTTTTTGTTTTTTTTTCTCATGATTTAAGTAGGTGAGGTGGGATTAATTATGTACTTTTTAATGGAAACCCTGTATCTGACTGCAAAAATTACAACCCAATGAGTTGTTTGCAAATTATTTAAAATATATTGAGGCGGCACCTAATAAACCTTATATTAGTAAAATCATATTAAAGAGAACCTTAGATTTTTGTAGTTAAACACAGGGTGTTTCAGAAATTTGTTGTTTTATAGGAAACTTAAATACATCACAGTGTGACTGTAATGCAGTACCTATACGGGGTGCATAATATATAATTTTGCAGTATTTTTGGAATTGTAATAAAATGTATTCATAACTATTTATTTTTAGAAATTTTTTTATTATTTCCATTTATTTACAATTTATTTCACCTACATTAGATCATGAGTAGTTAAAATTTTGAGAAAATTTTTTTTTTTATTTTTCAGTTATCCTCTGGTAAAATCATTAATGACAATGTATCAAATACTAATATTGCATTTTTTTTTATTTTGCAGGTAAGGGGAGAAGCAACCCATTTTGGATATTTTAAATTATAGTAACTTATAAGTAGGGACTTTTATGTACTAGAACTGACTTTGACTGACTGACTTACATTAATAGTGTCTTGCAAGTGCAATGGATTTTGGAGAGTTCAAATATTCTTGTAAATTTTCCTCCTGCGAGAACAAATTATTTTCCCCAATTACCAAAGAGGGTTATAAAACTTGAAATTTTTTAAATTTCCTATCAGTAACCCGATTTATGTAAAAAATGGAAAGATGCTTGCAATATTGCTGATAATATTATAGTTAATAATTTTCATATTTGCGAAAATCATTTTTTAAAAGAAGACTTTTATGGCAAAGGTAGACCCTTTTTGATTTTAAGGCTTTTCTTAAAGAAACTTCCAATTCCTTTAATCCCTCAAATACTGAAGATAACTTATTTTCAGATAAAATTTATAATGATAACGACCCTCAAAATTGTACAGAGCTTTTGCCTTTTATTAAAACAAATTCTTTAAATTCACTCAATTCTTTAACTTCACCTGAACCCTTTTAAAGAACCTGAAAAGTATGGTTTCTCTACAAACTGCTCAAAATTTAATTTATTTAGCAAAGACACTCAGACTGATGACATACAGAAAGTTGAACCGATAAGTAAATTTAAAACAAAAAAGGGAACAAGAAATGTATCGAGCTCATAGAAACATAACATCCAGACTTTTCCAAATTAAAAAGCCCTTCTGGCTAAAGAAAGAAACCGAAATCAAACATTAAATCGAATTTTGATGAGGGGAGATTTCAATTTATTGAGGAAAATCTTAATAATGTTTCCAAAAATTTTATAAATTCACAATTAAAAAATGTTGGAAAAAGTCCTATGGGAAAGAGGTGGACAGATGATGACAAAATTTTCTTATCAATTTATAAACGAAGTCCCCGTCTTTATAGATATTTAGTTTGCTATTTTGAACTGCCTTCTCCAAGAAAATTAAAACGAGTACTTTCAAAATTACCATTTGATCCAGGCTTTAATGATAAAATTTTAGAACATCTTAAACTTGAAGTTAATAAAATGGATGATCATGATAAGTACTGTTCCCTTTGTTTGATGAAATGTCATTAAGTGCTGGTTTACATATGATCCCCAAAACAAATTATAATTGGTTATGAGGATCTAGGCCATTTGGAAGATCAGTTAAGCCTGCAAATCATGCTCTGCTTTTATGGTTCGGGGAATCCGAAAGCAATGGAAGCAAGTTATAGCTACTACTTCATCTTCAACTATTTCTGCACACATCTTTAAAAATCTTAATTCCCTATATTATCACTAAATTACAAGATATTGGTCTTGAAGTAATATCCACTTTTTGATCAAGGTTCTACTAATAGAACAACCTTAAAAAACCTTAGTGCTGAGAATGTTTAGTCCTTCCCCATACACGTTCCGGATAAATGGAGAGGGAAAAATGCGTAATCTTTACGTTCCCCATTTAAAAAACTTACCAGAAATGCCATTATGAGAGGTGTATTGGAGTTTGAAAAGGGAAAATGTGCAAAGTTTTAAGCATATTGAGACTGCATTTATGTTGGGGCCAACAAGAACGTAGTTTCACCGGGTTTCCATATTTAAACAATGATGATTTTAATTTTTAACTCTGACCCTTATAAGAAAATGAAAGTAAAAATGCTGCACGACAACTGAGCCATCGTATGGCAGCAAGCATTGAAACTTTTGTATCTCTTGGATGTAGAAGCTATACATACAGCAGAATTTGCAGAGCTTATTGATCAGCTCATTGATCTATTAAACTTAAAGGCACAGTTTCCATCAAAGAGTAAAAATATAGGTGTGCCTTTTCAGCTGGTCACCTCACTTAAAAATTTTTTTATCAGATTTGCTTCCCAAACTAAGATCTTGGAAATTATATGAGCCAGATATATCTGACCCAGAAAATCATGATAAATAAAAAAGACGTTACGCCAAAACAACATTTTATATGGGGTTGGCAAATCACAATAAGTCTATTTTACATTTGGGGAAAATAAGTTGAAAGGGGACCTTATATTCTTACCCATGCATTCATTTAATCAAGATCCACTGGAGAATACCTTTGGTCTTGTAAGACAGCACGGCATTACAAAACCAACCCTACTTGTAAACAGTTTACTGCAGCACTTAAGACCACTGTGTTTAAAACCTTACAGTCCCCTTTAAATTGGGGAATTGTGAGGCGGACTTTTGTGAAAATTTAAGCAACTTGTCCAAGCTCTTTAAATAGTTCGTTCATCTTCTCCCACAGCAATGAGGAATGTATAGATTTTGAAGATGAAAAGACTTCCATTTTGAAAAAGTGGAGAATCGTTTTGGACTGCATACACTGCTGGTTATTTAATTTCTAAAATTAAAATTCCAACAGACTGTAATTCTTGTAGTAAAATTTTTTCAGTGAAGTTCAAAATGAACATTTGTTTACCCAGTTTAGGGAATATGATTCAACAATTCGATTAAAATATGCTAATAAAAATTTTTAATAGATATAACAGACCAAATTTATCAAATAACAAAGTCTTTTTGGCTACTAGAGGTCACGAAAACCAATAGAAGATAAAATTAAATTTGTTTATAAATCCACTTTTGAAAAATTTATTTTATGTAAAGAACATAGTCACATTTATCATAATTTCATAAACAATTGCTTAAGGTTGTCAATATTCAAGTATTGTAAAAATCAGAATAAGTTATTAATACCTTCTCCTAAGTGTAGTAATCAAATTCAAAAAGTATCTAGATTTAAAAAACAAAAAATTCAAAATATTCATGTAACTAGTATGACAGGTGCAGTACCTATTAACGATAATATATTTGACAATGAAATATCACCTGTCTTTGACATGACCCCCAATTGTGACATAAGCCCTATTGTATGTGACTCATCACCTGATTTTCACAAACTACCCGAATGTGACACAACCCCGCTGAATGTGCAGTATTTCCCCTTTGACACACGTAGTCAAGCCATGAAAAAGAAGAATACTTCGGTCTGTTTTCCTCTTTCACCATCTTCCTTCTTTAATTTGGATACAAAATTAGATGTATCAGGGTGAAGGGACTCTTCAAGTAAAGATGAAAAAAGCCCTAATACCCCTATATTTGGTAACCAAATTCCAGAAGAAATGGTACAAGAGGAGTCACCATGGCTTGACTACGAACCGGATTTGAATTTTTTAAGGGAAAAGATATGAATCAAATGTGTGTGTTGATGAGGTTCCATTGAATAAATTTTATATCTATTAAAAAAAAAATATATTATTATGCAAATAGGTAGAAAAAAAGGTACTAATATGTTAAAAAATTATAGTTTAAAATTTAGTTTTAAAATTTTTTTATGCAATTAGAATAGAACTTTTTCTTTTTGTAAATATCATTTAAAATAATATTTAGTTAGTACTTTTGGCTACTATTTTTGTATAAATATGGTATCATGATAAGTGATTAAGTGCACATTGTATTTTTGTAAATTTTTACTTTTTTTAGGCAATTTTGTGCAAAAAGGTACTATTTTTTAAAATCTATTTTTTTTTTTTTTTTGTGGACTTTTTTTCATAATACTTTCGAGCTGTTTTATTTTTTTCATTATTTTAAATTTTTTTTTTGAATTTTGTTTTAAAAAAGGGTTTTTTTTTTTTTTTCTGGCAAAAAATTGCATTTTACAGAAGTACTATGAAAAAAGCATATTATCCAGCCTAAAAAAAGTATTTTTCCCGGGTTTCACAAAAAAAACAAATTAAAAAAAAAATTTTAGTTATGTGCAAAAGTGTACCTTGTTTTAAAAAAACCCAATTTTTTTTTTTAAATTTTTTGGGGGAAATACATTGGGTTTAGTAAGTTAAAGGGGGTCGACCCGGTGAAATTGGTGTACCAGCCTTTTCACCGTAAAACCCGAATTCAAATCCCACATTACCCATTGGTTTTTTAAGCTGTCACCTCACAGATGGCAATAGCAAACCACTTTTAGTATTTCTGCCTAGAAAACCCCCCTCACATGTGCTTGGAAAGGCACGTTAAGCCGGTTCCCATATCTGTGTAAAAGCATGGTATAACACAGATATGTTCGAGGGGCGCCTATACTCTAAATAGGGTATGACAGAAAAAAGAAGAAGTTATTAAGTAAGTAATATAATACATTAATAATTTTTTTTTTTTTTAGTTTTTTTACGAAAAAAAGTAGTGAATCTTGGCATCTTCACTGAAGATAACTTTTTTTGAGTATACAGTAAAGCGCAAAGCACTGCGAACATAGGACGATGCTGGACGATTTTGATGTACCAAAAAAAACGCCGCACGCATTGCTCATCGATCAATAATTTTCGGCAAACAATAATTTAAAAGGCCTTCGGCCGGCCGCGATCAATTTAATGTTTATTCCTGAAATAATTCTTTACTATCAAACCCTCTGGCCCATAGTTGTACGGTGTCGATTATTTCGAAAAAGTTTTTTTAATAAAATAATAATTAATAATGGATGTTCACGAACTGAAAGAAAAATTAAAATCATTAAATGGTACCCCGTGGAAATCCTGATAGGGGAATTAGGGAATTATTTATTAATTTTTTTCCCAAACCCAGGCTTCCCCTAAAATTTTTTTACTATTTACCGAGTCATTAAAAACTTTTTGACATTTTGTTGTTTAACCCCAAAAAAAACATAAACATGATAGGGCACCAGAAGAAAAAAAAACCCGAAAGGGAAATGAAGGAAATTATAGTGGTGGCAAGTGTTATTGAAAATCCTACAATTTCATTATTACAATTGTACAACAGGTTAATTTGAGCAAAGGATCAGGGGAAAAAAGTGCTTAAAAAAATGGATACCGATCCTACAAAGTAAGAAAAACCCATGAAATTTTCCCAATGATCATTTAGACGAATGCAATTTTGTGAAACTGTAATGGAAAATAACAATTAACTTTTTTATAAGATACATTGTTCTTCATGGTCTCACCCAACGATTTTTTTTCTCTGGGGTCATTTTAAAATCACAAATTTATGGTTTCCGGGGAGAATAGGGCTAATAATATACAAAAATTGCAATTACAAATTGAGAATTCTTTTAGGATTATTACCCTTAACATTCTAGCAAATGTCAGGAAGGCGATTTTATGACAATCTTGGTTATTGTTTGGCTCAGAAAGGTGATTTATTTGAGCATCTTCCATAACTTGAAAGATTTTTTTTTTTTTTATTTTTTTTAAATATCTCTACGTTCCATTATTTATTTGAGAAAATTCTTTTTATTTTATTGGGGAAAAACTGTTTGGTTTTTAAAACCGAAGCCAACGTTGCGGTCTCGTAAAACTAATTTTAAATTTATGGCTGATAAGACATCCGATCGAAGACGGTTGATGTTAGCACTGCTACTTGCCTATAAACACTGCATATTCTTACGAAAATAAAAACGTAGTAAAAAACAAACTGGGCAGATAACTCTTCCGAATTTATCACCGTACTCCCCACCAGTCCCAACCAAAAATGAGCCACGGGGAACGAGACAGAAATTGAAATGCAAGCCAAAAATTTTATTGATATGGGTACTCCAAAATCATCCAGGAGCCTCCATGCGCAGTACGGTGCGCCTTTTTTTTGTATATATATATATATATATATATAATAATATATATATATATATATATATATAAAATATATATATATATATATATATATATATATATATATATATATATATATATATATATATATATATATACATATATATATTTATATATATATATATATATATATATATATATATATATATATATATATATATATATATATATATATATATATATATATATATATATATATATATATATATTATATATATATATATATTATATATATATATATTAATTATATATATATATATATATATATATATATATATATATATATATATATATATATATATATATATATATATATATATATAAGTAATGTTGTTAATTGAGATTGTAAATAACTTAAAATTGTTATTTTAGAGTTAAAATTTTATGTATTATTTTTGTTTATTGTATTTGTATTAAAAAAAAAAGTAGTAAAAATAAAACTTTTGCTTAAGATTTTTTGGGGTTTAAACATAAAAATAGGTACTTTTATTAACTAAAAACCTGTTTTACATTTTCTAATATTATTTTATTTGCAGGTAATCTGAAATTACTAAAATCTAACTGCACCTTTTCTTTAGAAGATAAAAACTTTAACCTATTTTTACCCGTACTAAAAACATAAATTTTTTTTATAAATTATTAAACAAAATTGATAATCATTTTTTTCGGCATTTCAGTTACTTATTTAATAAAAATATTAGAAAATGTTAAAATGACAACTTCTAAAAATAAATATAAGGCAGCCATAATGAATCACAAAAAACCCGTCGATAAAAAGGATGCGATTATCGCCCCCCCGAGATCTTACGTTGCCATATTTCCGAAACTGTTGCGAACGAGATACAAGAACTTGACATTTCTCTTTTCCTTTTCGTATTTTGTGCGTGCCCAGCACGGCACGACTAAGATTCGAATCCTCGGAAACACCTTGTTGGGGGAGGGAAAAGATCTCTCTCCCAACAGGATCATCAAATTTATTAGGAGTCTGGACCTGGTGGGAGAAATATAAAAGGGTGTGAGCCACAATAGACCGATCGGTCGCGTAGGAAGGGTGTTATACCCACTCACTTTAAACCTAACTACCTACCTTATTACCTTAATGTAAAAACGAGTTTATAATAGGAGGAAAATAGGCTAGAACGTTTCGTTTATTATACACAGGAAGGTAAAATCTAAACTAAAAATATTGTCCCAAAATTACAGATAAACAGACACCATTTTCATGCCCGATTCAGGTTAAACCGTGATAAAAAGAATCAGTTTAACCTTAAAGTAAACACACATTTTTTATTTCCATCACCATCTGCAAAAAATGATCCACTGTAAACAACATAAAATGGAAAAGAGGTCCAAAGCATAAAAATGTAAATGGTATTTCGCTACTCTTTGTTTCTCGCTTTTTTCCACACGTCGGATATTTGATATCACACAAAGTAAATTTATTTTTATTACTTTTTATATTGAATCATGACAGAAAATTAAGAAAAAATCTTCATAGAGTTTCATTTCATTTGATATGTGTTTTAAACCTGCTTGCCCACGGAAAATTATAGGATCTCAGACTCGCTCAGGAAAATTACGTTTCAAATTGCGATATATACGACAAGATTCATAAAGTTTTGAAAATTGGTGAGTATGTTGGGAATAGCATAAGGATTACTAAACCAAAAAGTTCCCACCCCTAAATAGTGTGCTTCATCCCCCAGGACGTCCTTTCGACCTTCATTTTGAGTTTTTCTAGATTATTTCGGCAACGGTGCATTGTTTAACAAAAATATCATATATACAAAATTTTCCTTATAAAATTCTATATCAAAAAGGTCTTTACACTATTTTTCTTAAAATTGATATTAACGTAAGAAATATGGCGCAAACATAAGGTTGGTTTCGACAAGTACGATGTTACAGTACGATCTGCTTTAAAATTTAATGTTTTACGCTAAAAAATAGAAGTAGGCACTAAATTCCATTTACAATTTTAATAAACATACCACTTCCACCCCTCACATCTATAAAAAGAAATGTACTTGTTTCCATACCACCCCAGAGGTAAAGCCCTTGGCGCACCTTTTTTAAAAAGGCCTAATGGAGAAAACTATTAAGGCATCTTTATCTCAGTTTATCAATACCGTTCCAGAAAAAGATCATATTTTCGAAAACAGCGAGTATGTGATTGAAGGAGGATATTTGCTTCGCCGCGTAATATGGCCAAAAAAGGGACATTTAATAATGTTTACAACGCTTATGTTAGTTACATAAAAAAACATTACGGGAATAGAGTAACAGTCGTGTTTGATGGTTATATGGAAAATGCAAACAGCTACTTTAAAGAAGCTGTCCTCAAATTATGTTTGATATAGTTTCTGAAACTCAGCAAAAGTTCCTAAGTAATTTGCTTAACAAAGAACGTTTAATTTCAGAACTAGTAAAAAAGTTTAGAAATGAAGGCATAGATGCGTTGGTTGCTGCGGATGACGCCGATTTATTAATAGTACAAACTGTTATAAAAAAATCTATTAATTGTGACACATCTGTTGTCGTGGGACAAGATATTGACTTGCTAGTCCTTCTCATTGCACTTTCGCCCTCTGACAAAGACATTAAATTCTTGAAGGAAAAACAGAGTAATTCCTGCAAAAGGATTTACAGTTTCCAGGATTTACAATCTGCAAATTTTTTAAAAAAATGCAATTACGCCATATTATTTGTGCACGCCATCAGCGGTTGTGACACAACCTCGGCATTTTTTTCCAAAGGAAAAGTAATGCAATCAATGTATTTAATAAAAGAAATGATTTACAATATATTGTGCAAACTTTTAATAATGAGAAGGCTAAAAATTGCAAACGTGGGAGAGCAATTTATTTTAGCTTTATACAACTGTCCCAAGGCAGAAAAAAGTCTAGATGAATATAGATTTACGTATTTTAATCAACTTGTTGATAAAGCAAACAATACTGTAATGTTGTCAAAACTACCACCAACTTCTGCTGCGGCTCGACAACACTCCTATCGACTTTTCCATCAAATTCAAACATGGAAAAATGCGACGCACAAAGCTACCGATTGGGGGTGGAAAAAAGTCGGCGATATATTAACCCCAACAATGACTATCAAAGAACCAGCTACCGAATCTGTTTTAATGCTCATTTCATGCTCATGTAAATAAGGGTGCGAAAGAAGATGTAGTTGCAGAAGAGCAGGCTTGCGTTGCTCTACAATGTGTTATCATTGCCATGGACAATCATGTTTAAATGTTGAGATTCATAATAATTAATATTTAATAATCAGTGGATTAGGTCTACAGGGGATACCACTTAAAAAAAAAACGCGCCAAGTACTTTACCTCTGGGGTGGTGTGGAAACAAGTACAACTCTTTTTATAGGGGTGAGTGGGTAGAAGTGGTATGTTTATTAAAATTGTAAATGGAGTTTAGTGCCTACTTCGATTTTTCAGCGAAAAACATTAACTTTTAAAGCAGATCGTACTGTAAGATCGTGCTAGTCGAAACCAACCCTTATGTTTGCGCCATATTTCACATGTTATTATTAATTATAGGAAAAAAAGTGTAAATACCACTTTGATAGAGGATTTTATAGGGAACATTTTTGTATATAGTAATTTTGTTAAAAAACGCACCGTTGCCGAGATAATCTGGAAAAACTCAAAATGAGGGTCGAAAGGACGTCCTGGGGGATGAAGCACACTATTTAGGGGTGGGAACTTTTCGGTTTAGTAGACTTATGCTATTCTCAACATATCCACCAATTTTCAAAACTATATGAATTTTGTCGTAATGAAAACGTAATTTTCCTGAGCTACAGACAATACTTAAGTAGTTAAAGTGGTCTCTTCTATGGATGAGACATTTATCTTTGGCCCACAATTTATGCAAGAGCGTATACGAGGAGGAGGCCAAATAAACGAAAAGGAAAATAACAGAAAAAATAATTTTAGAAAGAAGAAAAAAGATCAATGGGTATCAATAAAAAAAGTTTAAAAATAGTTAACGAGACGCAAGCGTTGAAAAAATGTATAAGTGGATTATCAGTTATCATAAATAAACACTGGAACAAATAAAAGAAATATAAAAGTTTAGAGAGTTTTTGATTTGACCTATAGTTGTAAAATATAATATAAACATCCTTTTTTTAATAGAAAATAAATGTAAAATTAAATTCGTTATAATTTAATATTATTTATTTTAAACACCTATATATAAATTTTTATTCTATTTTACTTTTTAAACAAACAATAAGTAAAATTGTTTTAAAACATAAAACAGGTACACATATATTGTTGCAAGGTTTAAGTTTTTCTACTTTAAAAATTAAATTCGCAAATTTTTTATAAGACGGTCGTTAATTTTTATGTTTGCAAAAAAAGTACTCTAGATCGGGTAATACTCATGTAATTACATAAAAAAATATAAGTAGATATTTGGTCACAATTTGACTAAACACAAACAGTATATACTTTCCTTACATACCTTTAAAATACTGACAAAAACAAAAACACCGCCATATTCACGCCGTTAATTCTGGGTAAAGTAAAGAGCGGTAATAACAACATGGAACTGCATATAAACTGATGTTTCGGCAAAATACTCAAACGACTTCGATATGACCTCAAGGAAACCTGACTTGGTCAAGCGAATATATTACAGATTTGGATTTTAAGACCCCTTAAACCTCCTTGTGGTTTTTCCATATGTTTCCAACCCTTATTTTTGGCTTGATCTTTAAATGACCTTAAAAAGATCTCAAATTGGCCCCTATGTGACCTTGCATGGTTAAGCAAATATCAGAATCATATTCAACTACCCCAAAAACCTACTTGTGTTTTTCCTGATTTTTAAAAATATTTATTCTTATTTTGACCTACACATGACCTTAAAAAGACATCGAAATAACCTTTGGGTGACCTTGATAGACAAGCAAAGACCATATTCGGATTAAGTAAGTATTATTAGACTAAGTATCACTTAGTTTAATGATATTATTAAAATAAAAAGTTGTTTCGAAGGACTCTAAAAGGCCCACCTTAAGCCCTGATATCTCTAAAACTCTCCAGGGCCGGATTTCTAGCCCATTAACACTTTTAAACAGCATTTTTGTGCGGGGTTCTGTCTTACATAAATTTAATAAATTCTGTTAATACCTAAAATAAATACGACATTATTTTATTTGAAACCTATCGCAAAAAATTAGACACTTTTAAAAATAAACCGATAAAAAGGTGCTCCAGTCAGGAAATGTAATTATTATGTCGTATTTTATTTGTTTCAATTAAAATCATTTTTTCGTTAACCCACAATGTGCCCCTGGCCATCTTAAAAACACACAAAAAATATATGTATAAAATTACTTATCTAGTGGCTTGTTAAAAAAATTGAATTAAAACCATAACGTTTCAGAGAAATGTTAAGTCTGCTTTTTCTTACACATTTTGTTGAGACATTAAACGACTCACATGGTAATTTATACATGCAAACTAGTTTATCGAACGTCACCCCGATACGTATCTAATTCTCAATCTGAAATCATTAGATGCTTTGAGCTGGTGCCCGCATTAGTGTCCGTTCTAATATATGAGAATTAAAAAAAAACAAAGATTACCGCACAAACATACATGAGGCGTACGGAATACAATTTAATTTTTAAAGCCGTAGTCAATAGGCGAAATTAGTGCTGGGACATCGACACCAAACATCGATGTTGACCATCGATTGTAACATCGAAAGCAAACATCGATGTCTTGTAAACATCGGTTGTAAAACATCGATGTTCGCTAAACATCCATGTTAAAATTTTTAAAGATTGCTACTATTTAAAAAGATTTAAAAAAAAGTAAGTTAAAGGTTAAATAAAAAAATGAAAAATATCAAAATTATATTTTTTTCCAAAAACTTGAACTTATTTTGTAGCAAAATATAAAAACTTTTTAAAATATAATAAATAAATAAATTATGTAACAAAAAATAAATACAAATTCTCTAAAACAAACTACTCTAAAATAAATAATAAATAAACATAGACAAATAGTTCTGTAACAAAAAGTAAGAAGTTATTTCAAATCCCAGAATTTTTAGGGTGAGATTGTAAGAAAACAAGCTTAGATAGGCGTTTTCCTTGCAAGCTATTTTGTTTCGTCTCGCAGCCATAGTTTTACCAGATTTTGAAAATAGCCGTTCCGTTGGTACGGAGGTACCTAAAACGCTTAACAGTTTTAAAGCTTTTGGTGCTAAATTAGGATATTTAAAGAAATTTTGTTGCCACCAGACGATTAGACGATGGGATAGGAATTATGATGGAGCAAGAAGACAAAATATGCTACTATGCCAGGACGGTAATTCCCCGAAATTGAACGAGTGTCGATACGCATGCCGAGCCGATTTGCGGTGTTGGAATTCACACAAAATCCATCCAAAAAAAGCAATGTTGTTGGATATCGACTGGAGCTAATACTAGTTATGTCTAGTTTAAAGCAACTTTATCAAATACTACCACTCAAAAAATTAATATTTTATTTGGAGCTTAAAAAATTATGTTTAAAACTTTTTTTTAGAGTATTGAACATCAAAAGGTAAACATCGATGTTTTTGATATCTAACATCGATGTTAAAAACATCGAACATCGGTAACAAAACATCGATGAACATCGCCCAGCACTAGGCGAAACCGGGATGCACTCTTATATTATATTATAGGTCTGTTTGTTATCCAGATAGAGAGTACTCTATTTTACACTTTTTTGTCAATTAATCGTTTGTTATCGTCAGTGTAATTTAGGACTAGGTGTTTGGTATGAATTCTGGTGTAAACTAGTTTTCACTTAATTACGCTAACTGTCGAAGTAAAGAAAGAAAACTACATGTCATGTAGAATTATCCCTACAATTATTTGAACGGTATTTTCGGACACCCTGTATAATCTAATTTCAATAATATTTATTTTCAGTCTAATAAAAAAAAATTCAGCCATATTTAACATATCCTTTACCTTTTTTAGACTGGTTTTGCAATTAAAATTTAGAAATTCTTGCTCACATTTGAAGTTTGGCGTTTAAAGACCATATGTCTTTAATGCGAATTTCATATTCGTCAGTTTAGTGACTGTAAGAGGGGCCAATTTTAGGCAGATGTGCCAATTAAAGAAAGTGGGAAAAAAAGAAACAGTTTCTTTCTTTTTTCTTTCTTTCTTTCTTAATATTTTTATAGATTATTAGACTGCGTACGTGAAGTTACATACCAAATCTCATACCTTTATGTGAAACATTAACAAAGTTATGCTAGGGAGGGGAATACGTTAAAACCTTTCGGGTAATAGACACACTACGTGCGTCAGGTCGAAACGTGCGCCCAGGTAAACATTATATTACAAACCAGTTGGTAATGTAGGGTAGATAAAAGTTAAATTATGAAGAAAAGTTTTTATCAACATAGGTCGGCAAATGCGTCATAAGGTTGCTAGGGCGATTCAAAGATGGCACCGGGATATAGGGGTTCTATTTTATATCTCTGGAACCGTTTTAAATGGTAATCCGAGTTTTGGCATATAAAGTGCTTTCAATAGTAGGCACTTTTCAGTGATTTTACTAAATTAGTATTTTATTCAGGTGCGTACCGAGAGGTGGGGCCTCGATTTAATTTGTTCAATTATTATTAAACGCCATATATGCGATAAACGAATTTAACATAGGGATCAAAAATAAAATTTATTTGATTATAATTGTGTTAGTAACGGTTCAAAAAATGCCGGAATATTCTTTGGCCGACCATGCATGTATTATTTTCTTTGAAGAGCGTTTTCTCGCAAACGGCTAGCCTGACAAGTTTTCAGCAAAAATACCGTTTTATTTTATTTATATCGCGGAATCAGAATTTCTAACAAAAATGTGAATAAATTAAATAGAGGCCTCCCCTGTCGACACGCCCCTGATTAAAAAAATAATTTAGTAAAAACACTGAAAAGTACCTACTTACTATTAAAAGCAATTCATATGCCAAAACTCAGATGACTATCTGAAACGGTTCCAGAAATATTAAATAAAACCTATATCCCGGTGCCATCCGTGAATCGCCATAGCGACCTTATGACGCATTTGCGGAACTTTGTTGATATGAACTTTTCTTTATAATTTAACAAATAGAATCATTCCTAGAACTATTTGAACGGTATTTCCGGACACCCTGTATAAATGTTTGGTGTTTACCTTTTATTGTCACTTGATATATGAATTATCAAAATGAAATGCCAATGCTTTTTATTATGTTTTTTTGTTGTTGTTTTTATTATTTTTTTTTCTCTGCTAGTATACAGTAAAGCGCAGAGTACTGCGAACATAGGACAATCTTGGACGATTTTGGATGTACCTAAAAACGCCGCACGCATTGCTTATCGATCAATAATCTTCCAGCAAACAATTCAATACGTTTATTTCTGAAATAATTCTTTAGTATCGAACGCTCGACAGCAATAGTTGTACAGTGTCGAATATTTACGACCAAAAAGTTTTTTTAATAAAATAATTATTATTAGTAATGGATGTTTACGAACTGAAAGAGAAAATTAAAATATTTGAATGGTATCACCGTGGAAATCCTGTTAGGGGAATTAGGGAATTATTTATTAATTTATTTATAACTAAGCCGACTCCCACGATTTCCACTATTTACCGAGTCATTAAAAACTTTCTGACATTTGGTTGTTTAACTCCAAGAAAACATAAACATGATAGTGCCCCAGAAAAAAAAAACAGGAAAGGAAAATGAAAGAAATTATGGTAGTGACAAGTGTTATTAAAAATCCTACAGTTTCCATTAATACAATTGCAGAACAGGTTGATTTGTGCAAAAGATCAGTGGGAAGAGTGCTGAAAAAAATTTATACCGCTCCTACAAAGTAAGAAAAACCCACGAAATTAACCCTGATGATCATTTTAGACAAATACAATTTTTTAAAACTGTAATGGAAATGAAAAATAACAATGCATTTATAAGAAACATTGTTTTTACTGATAAATCGACATTTCCACTTCATGGTCTCACCCAACGATTTTTTTCTCTGGGGTCACGTAAAATCAGAAATTTATGGTTTCCAGGAGAATAGGGCTATTAATCTACAAAAATTACAATTACAAATTGAGAATTCTTTTAGGATTATTACCCTTAACATTCTAGCAAATATCTGAAGGCGTTTTTATGACAATCTTGGTAATTTTGTGGCTCAAGAAGATGGTTTATTTGAGCATCTTTGATAACTTGAAAGAGTTTTTTGTATATTTTATGAATGCACATTAAATTATTTTCTTAAGAATATCTTCTACGTTTCATTATTTATTAGAAAAAATTATTTTATTTTATTAGGAAAAACTGTTTGGTTTTTAAGACTGCAGCAAACGTTGCGGTCTCGTAAGCAACTAATTTTAAATTTATGGCTTATAAAAAAATCAGATCGAAGTCGGTTGACGCTAGCTAGGCTCTTGTTACTTGCCTACAAACACTGCATCCTCTAACTGAAAATAAAAACGTGGTACACAACTAAACTGGGCAGATAATTCTTCCGAATTTATCACCGCATTCCCCACCAGTCCCAACCAAAAATAAGCCAACTAAGGAAACGAGACGGAAATTGAAATGCAAGCCACAAAATTATTATTGGTATTTTAGAATTGGGTTCATCCAAAATCGTCCAGGAGCCTCCTATGTTCGCAGTACGGTGCGCTTTACTGTATATAAAAAATGCCGTTAACTATGTAAACATTTAAAAAAAGTTATTTTTAAAATTTTCTTTTCTTACTTAAGACTCGTATACTGGTTTATACGAGTTTAAATTAATGCGCGTATGCATGCTATCCTAAAAACAAGTAAAGATTGCAAGGTAATTATTATTTTTTGTTATTTGTAAATTCTTTTGTTTTGAGAACCAGATTGTAACGACATTAATGTGGGGTAAATTTATTTCGCTAAAAGTTTCTAACTGTCCCTTAATTTAAAAATTATTTTTTAGAACAATCTATTATTTATAATTAATGACTAATATGTCTTTATATGCTTTTTGCTATTTTAAGGGTAAGTTAATTTTTCATAATACATATATAAATTTTGTATATTTTTTAAAATATAAATGAGTATCCTAAAAATAAGCCCAATAATCTTTTTTAATTGTATTATTCGAATAATAATTAAAAGGGGCGTTAAAAAAAATTAAAATGGGGCACATTTAGAAAAACCAAACAACATAAATGTTAAAACAAGCAAACATTTTCCCCCCTGGTTTTTTCGTTGGGTACCAGAAACAATAAAAATAAATCGACGTTATCCCGTATCGAAATTGTGACGTGCCGTACAAGACCGGCGAGCCATAATTTACATTTTTATGTTTTGGGCCACTTTTCCACTTTATGTTGTTTGCTTTGAATAAAATTTTGCAAATAGAGATTCGCAATTTAAATATAAAATTGTTGAATGAAAAAATTTATGGGTAAGCTGTTTTTGTGTTGGTATTTTAGTATATTAAATTGAGGGTTTTGGGGAAAAGATGCAGCGCGGTAATGTCAACTTAAGGTTTATTAATTGGACCGCAGCAACCGGTATAAGTGCCATCTTACTAATCGCCGTGATCTAACCCATTTACCAGCTTGTTTAATAAGAAAAACACGATTCTGTTGCTTAAAATACCTTTATTATTTAACATACCTTTCTTAACTTCAATATATGTGTACCAGTGATCTTATAATTTCTTGATTCCATTCCTGATGTGAGAATCCGAGAGACTGTTGAATTTTTTGAGACATGAGAACCGCTTTAAGTCCAAGAAAGCAAAATCAGCCG
Source organism: Listronotus oregonensis (assembly GCA_019359885.1). NCBI lineage: Eukaryota > Metazoa > Arthropoda > Insecta > Coleoptera > Curculionidae > Listronotus > Listronotus oregonensis. Next base: position 45,842 of record JAHBCN010001382.1, read on the forward strand.
AATAGGGTGGATTTTGCAACAATTCATGCTTTATTTAACTGATTTTTGCGATGACTTTTTAAGCTGTGTGATGGGGTGTGTTGTCTTGATAAAAAATATTATTTTTTTCCATTAACCAGACCTTTTTTTATGAATTTTTTCAACAAGCAGTTCCAAAATTTTTATTAAAAAATTATTAGTAAAAACACATTTCTAAAATTAGCTTTTAGTTACATGTTCTAAAAAGAAAACTGTGATAACTATAAGGGTATGGCAGTGATGGGCTCAATCAGTAGGATCTATGGCAAAGTGTTAAAGAACAGAATAGAACGAGACTACGCCGACCACGAAGCCGACGGACAAGCAGAATTTTGAACGGGAAGATCAATAATTAACCATATGTTCTGTCTAAGACAATTATTAGATAAAATGTCGGCAGTCAACAAGGAGGTACATTTAGTATTTGTCGACCCGAAGAAGGCATACGACAGCGTGTCACTGGTGAAGTTGTGAGAAGCTCTACTGACAACAAACGTAAATATAAATATTATAAACGCAGTAAGAAGCCTATACGAAAACTGCCAAATTAAATTTAAAGTAGCAAATAATATCTCAACTGGATTTACTCCAAATAAAAGGGACTTAAGCAAGGGTGTTTAAAATATACATCAAAAAAGTATTAATGAAATGGAAACTAAAATGTTCAAATATGGGTTTCCCGCTTAACCATATCACATTGTATACACTCGCTGACGACCAGATCGTTATAGAATAAGATTCTGATGATATTGAGTATATGACTCGGAAACTCATTGAATAGTACGAGAAGTGGGCGAAGTGACATTGCAAAATCAGAATACCTGAGTGTGGGAGGAAGCCAGCAAGACCTGATTTTCGATAATGGCCAAAGAATAAAAAAGTGCCAAAAGCACAAATATCTAGGCGTAAACATTACCAACGATGGAACCTTGGACAATGCCATCAAAGATAGGAATATACAGGGAAGGTAAGCTACGTCGATGTTTAATAGAATCCTTTGGGATTAAAAAATCAGGAAAAATAACAAACATCTTACATACAAAACCATTGTCAAAAGTATCGTTACTAACGGCAGCGAGATATGGTCACTCAAAAAAAACCTTGGAAGCGACAGAAATGGATTTTTGGAGGCGTTCGGCAAGCAGGTCGAAGCTTGAGAGAGTCCGCAATGACCGAGTACGGGAGATTATGGGAGTTCAGCACAGTATTTAGATGACATAAAGACGAAAAACTGAGATGGTACGACCATGTCCAGAGAATGACATACGAGCGACTGCAAAAACAGATAATGACGTGGACTCCAGCAGGAAGAAGACGAAGGGGAAGACCAAGGAAAAGCTGAAGAAAGGGAATAGGTAAGGAAATTAGAGATAGAGTGCCGAATATTAAAGCGTCTGGATGTAGTAGCATTAAATGCGGGTCCAAAGTCCAAAATTTCGCAGATATAAAGAAACTTGGCATCACTGAAACATTTTAAACTTCGGGAAAAATTTGAGAATTTAGAGAATCAACTAATGCAGGGTATCCACAAAAGATTTTCCTAGGTCGAAGTAAAAGTAGGGCTGAGACGAGCGACCCCATTGATTACAATACAATACAAAAAAAATTCTGTTGTTACTAAAAATCAATACACAATTATTTTTATTGAACGTATCAAAAAAAATAGAACGTTTTCGAAAAGGAACCAACGAATAAGGTGTCTCATTAAGAAAATGTTAATTTTATGTTGTATTTCTTTTGATTTTTTATGTTGCAACGGTTTCATCTGCGCATGCGAACTTTTCCCAAGTCAAAAAAGAGTTTAATCTAATTTTAGATCTCAGTCACGGCTTTAAAAACAAGAGGTTATTGGTAAAGACTTTGGACCTTATTTTACATTTAAGTGTATTTGGTATGACCTCTTTTCTTTTCTCTGACTTTAATTAATGTTATATACGATATTACCGCCCCTGTTGTTAGAATTTTTCCTTAACTTGTGCCCTAAAACCTTCTTACATACCCAATTTAAAGTTTCTACTCCCTTAAAAAGTGTCTTATGATTCTGATGAGTCAATGAGTAAGTCAGTTGGTCAGTAACAGTACAATGGGCGATATTTAAAATCATAAATATCAGAAACCACTTGAAAAAACTTTTTAAATTATTTTACAGGTAATTAGAATACTCATGTGAATTTTCATACCTTTATGTGGAACGATAAGAAAGTTATCATAGGGGAAAAATACATTAAATTATAATATAATGTATGTAATATACACACTGCGTGTATCACAGGCTGGAACTGCACTACCGTCCGATACAGCAAGCGCCGTTTTTCCTGCAGCTGCCCGGCTTTTTTGATAAATATTCTAGTAATTTTAAAGGTACCAACCTTGTTATATTTTAACAGTATACAATTAATTTGATAGTGCTTTAAGCGTTAGTTAAAATATGTTTCTAAATAACAACTAAATTACCAACTAAATTTTATGTCGTATCTATTTTCTTTCAAATGGAAATAATTTTCCTAAGTATTTGGTCAGATGCTATCAAAAAAGTACACAAGATGGCTATTTTACATTTTTTTACATACCAGGCATGCCACAAATATGGCCCTGTTCACTCCTTACTGGATGACCCAGTGAAGCAGGGATCGGCAACATGAGGACCGCGGGCCGCTTGCGGCCCGCGGTCTTATTTTTTGCGGCCCGATGGCCTTCACTTGCCTACAGTTGACCAGTTGTACTTACCGGTACAGGTTATTCTTATTAAAAAAAATACAAGATTCTTTTAATAAATAAAACAGCCACACAAAAAAAAATGTTCGGACTTGTAGGTCCGACATATTCCCATGTATTTTTCGACGCTGAATTCGATCTTGAGCTTAGAAATGGTCCTCCACATCTGGAATTGGCCCTAGGGGCAAAAAATGGCCTCTATAGGGCCTGAAAGATGGATTTCGGGATAAGGGGAAGTTAAAGGTGCATTCTCAAGCCAAAGCCGGATTTGTTATCAAAAAGTTTATAGCCAACTAAAATTGTCCGTTCGGGACCGGAAAAAGGACCCCTTAGGGGCCGGAAAATCGTGTTTCGGATGCCGCAATCGCAACAGTGGTATTTTCATGTAATTTTAAATTCTGTAACTCAGACTGTGCTCAAAAAGTTTATGGCATACTGTGTTAATGTTTTGAATGCCGCAATTGCAACAGTGGTATTTTTATGTACTTTTAAATTTTGGAACTGAGCGTGCTCGAAACTAGGCAATCTGAATTTTCGTTTGGGACCGAAAAAGTCCTTAAGGGCCGGAAAATTATGTTTCGGACGCCGCAATCGACAACAGTGGTATTCCCATGTAAATTTAATATTACGGGGTTAAGGAAATCTTGATGTCTCTAAGTAGGTTTAATGGCATACTGAGAGATGTTTTGAATGCCGATCAACAATTCAACGTTATCCTTTTTCCATGTATTTATAAATTTTGAACTGAGCACATGTGCTCGACAATTATCCATGAATTTTTCAAAGTTTGGGACTAAAAATGTCCTTAAGCGAAAATTATGTACTTCAGGACCCCATAAAAGGTACAGTTTTCCCATAATACAGGAAGGTTGGAAATCTTATTCCTGAAGTAGTTTAAGGTCGAGATTGAACGGCCGATCAACCAATTCCAATGCCTCTTTTTTTCCTTCAATTTTAAGCACAGTCTCAGTTCCAGAATTTCAAAGTGGATAAAAATGCCACAAACATGATTTTCGGCCCCTAAGGGGTCAGTTTTCCGGTCCAAAACAGGAAATTCTAATTGACCATAATTTTGACAACTGAGTTCCAGAATTTAAAAGTACATAGAAATACCATTGTTGCGATTGCGGCGTGCGAAACACGATTTTCTTGCCCCCAAGGGGTCATTTTCCCGGTCCCAAACGGGGAATTTCAGTTGGCTATAAACTTTTAGAGCACAGTATAAGTTCCAAAATTTAAAAGTACATAAAAATACCACTGTTGCGATTGCGGCATCCGAAACACGATTTTCCGGCCCCCAAGGGGTCATTTTGTCCGTCCTAAACAGGAAATTTCAGTTGGCCATAAACTTTTCGACCATAAATCCAACTTTGGCTTGAGAATACATCTTCGACCTCGCCACATCCCAAAATCCATCTTTCAGACCCTATAGAGGTCATTTTTGGCCCCTAGGGCCAATTCCAGACGCAAAGGGCCATTTCTGAGCTCGGTATCGGATTCAGCGTCGAAAAGTACATGGGAATACATATGTCCCACCCACAAGTCCGAACATTTTTTTTTGTGGGGCTGTGTAATTTATAAGGAATTTATTTTTCTTTGTTTCTTGTATGTGTGGCCCCCAAGCCTTGATGAAATTCTGATGTGGCCCTTCAAGCTTCAAAAGTTGCCGACCCCTGCTGTAATGGGCCCCACAGAGTATCGTTCTTTTTATCCTTCTCAATCGCCGATTAATACTGCTCAATCGGACGACTAAAACTTTTATTTTCCTGCACTTAATTTAATTTTAAACCGTCTTAATCGCCAAAAGCACTTGTTTAATTTTAAGCCGTCGTAATCGCCGAAAACTGCAGTCGTACACCAAAATCCATAAATGAAGCGTATATATTTGTTACAAGAATGACGATTAAAAACGTTTTGCACCACACACTTCGTTTTTAAATAAAGACGGACGAATTGACGATTAAGATTTCAAGCGCTGCCAAAAATTTTCACCGACGGTGTTATGTTTGGTTTTCGCCCACACATTGGCAATGTTAATCGACGCTTTTGATCGCCATGATTAAAACTGCTTAAAAAGAACGAGGTCTGTGGGGACCCTTAGGTTTTTCACCTTGCTTAATACGCTTTCCATAGAAACACCCTGTAGTTCATTCTAAGTAGTCGAACCCCTCGATATTCCTGTTTCGCATTACCACTTAGCGAAGTAATATATTTGGAAATGCAAATTTTCCAAATGCGGCTATAAGAAAGTGCCTTTCCAAGCAATCAGGTAAATCGAAAGAGCTCCCAAACGTTTTATTTATTTTTTCCTTCTTTATTGTGGTTTTGAAAAGCACTTAGAAAATGTTTATCAAACCTATTTAGAAATAACGTTTACAAAAGTCTTTGTGTATTGTTGATATTTTTGATTTAGTATTTCTATTGAAAATATTATAACAATTTCTTAAAACCTACCTTTTTGGTTGATATATCTTTACACTGTGCTAAAAGTCTTACGGCCGAGTGATGATTGCGTTGTTAAATTTAGCAATGGACTTAGCAATTGTAAAAAGTTAACAACGGTTTGGAATGTTTAAAAAAATTTCATTGTCAGTGTGATTCAATAATTTTAGCAGGCAACCTGTCAAAATCTGACATTTTTTTAAACATTCTAAACTGATGTTAACTTTTAACAGTTGCCAAGTCCATTGCTAAATTTAACAACGCGATCATTACTCGGCCGTTAAAAAAACTGCTCTGTTTTTAGATATAGTTCGCTGTCGCGAAAAAAGTCTGCCAATTCTCATCTTTTATTTATGAGTAGACAAGTTGCAGAACAAAAAAATCATTCAACCTTGTTGGTGCCTAGATTCCGCTTTCAAGAAAAAAAGTCTTTTTCTTCTTCTAATCTGTATGTAGCCTAAATCAGACCCTCTTTAGAATATTGTTCTCTTGTCTGGGGAATGACGTTTTCCACAACTCTAAGCATTCTTGGTTCCAATTAAAATAGAGCTGTTGGTTTTATTAATGATCCCACGCTTACAGGAAATCTTTCTTTTCTTACCCACTGACGGGCTGTAGATGATCTGCCGCTCTTTTATAGCTATTTTTACGGCTTTTGCTTTAAGTGGTATAATTTCTCCTCTGGCCGCAGTGGAACCTACAGCCCGCAGAAGTTTTCTCTTCTCCTCCAAATATTCAATTATTTAAGTCCAATTTTAATAAACCACCTCTTACCACACTTAAGACACCCACGGTAAGTTATTACTACATAGCCTTCGTGCACTGTCCCAAGATATAAAAAAGGTAACTTTAGAAAATTTATACATTTTTATAATATAAAAGAAAAAAAACTCATTTGGTAAGACTGCAAACTAATTTTACCATCTTGTTTTTAAAATATTATGATCTGCAAATAAAAATCACCCAGTATAGTAATTCTAAATATGTGTAATAACTTTTAGCAACAAAAACGAAACAATACCTAAATATTTCATAAAAATAGGCATAAATCTAGTTTTTTTGTATCAACTTGTAACCGACCGAGGGTCCAGGATCTAGAATTGGGGGTAAAGATTAATAAACAGCTTCCCTCCAGGTAGCATACATTCAAATGTTACGTTCATGTGCCTTCGGTATTTGGTTATGTTATTATCCAAATCGTTATGTGACCAATAGAAGAGGTCACAGAGATTGTGACGTCATTGTGACGACTGTTGCGACTGTGCTGGCTATGGTACACATTTTTAGAAAGCGTCTTTTTTTAAGATCTTTTTTTAAGCAAAAAATTTAAAAACTTGATTGTATAATTTTGTTCTTTTATGAAAAAGTATTGAAGGACAATAAAGAATTTAAAAAAATAATATAGGTATTTCAGATCAGATCACAAAAACCGGCAATTCTAGATTTATCGATTGCCCCGTGACTTTTTTAAATGTGTCTTACTTACGTCACTTGGACGTCGATAGTGATAAGCAAAGCAAGACCAAGACCAAGACCGGGTTAGTCTTGGTCTTGCAAGCCTGGTCTTGGTCTTGGTCTTGATCTTGCACCACCTGGTTTTGGTCTTGGCCTTGGTCTTGCTGCAAGAGTCTTGCTGGTCTTGCTTTTTTTGGTAGTAATAATTAAAAACTAAGCAATCTTAAATAAAATATATATTTTTTTAATACTTCAAAAATTAATAAAGATAAAGACTATATTTTTTGCTTTAAAATTTTAAGATATTCCAATTTCACCCTTATAGGTACATTTGAATTATTTGATTAAAAAGGATATTTTAAATGTACGGTTTTATGTATTTATAGGGCTCCATTTTAAGTTGAGTTGAGACACAACCTGCTTTTATACATTAAGTGGCCTATAGAAACATTTTAGTTATAAAAATTACATATTTAAATTTTCTTTGGCAAAGCATATAAAACTAAAGCAAATACAAAACGGTGTACTGTGTGGCCATAAAAAAAATAAAGACTTTAAATTTCAACCACATGTGTGGTAAAAATTAATATAAGGCCACCTTGGATTAATTTAAAAATTGTAAAATTTATGGCAGCCTAGCATTTTACTATTAATATCTTAAAAACTATTAGGTTTAAAGATAGGATACGATAAACAAAAAATTATGACAAATAAATGTTAAAATTAAATCTACAGCTTAACGTAGTGTTTGCATTTAAATTATTGAAGCTGTTTGTTTCCGAAAGTCAATTTCTGTAGAACTTCCGGTAAATCCACAAGTTGTATTTTTACGGTATGAGGATATAAGGTCCATTAAATAAGTTTCAAAAATTACATTATTCTTTTTTACCTTCTGGTTTTTTTAAGCGATAAAAATGACGGTTATTATGACATTTTCGAATATAGGTATAGTGTATGGCACATTTATATCCTTAGAAGGGTTAGCGGAGTTGGAAGCACTTCTAGTTAAGCCGGGAGTGACACATGAGTGTTCAAACATTAAAATACTGCATCCTATCCAGCCATGCGTCCCACTAAAATTTCAAAGTCGTATGACACTTCCGAAGGAAAAAAAATCTTGCTAGTTGTTTCGTGGGCATCCGGTGTAAATTAACCTTATTGTGTTATTTTACCCTTAAAATTACTCTTTAAATTCTCAGACAGGGACAATATACAGGATGTTTGGCACATGAGTGAACATACGTAAATCTGAGATAAGTCGCTGTGCGATCCACCCAGATACTTTCACCTGGGCCCTAACAATTTTTTTTATAATTTTTTAATGTTTTTTTTTAATTTTCAATTTTTAAATTTCAAGCTGAAATAACTTTAAAAAAAAATCATAAATCTGACAACATTTTTATTTAATTTTAATTAAGACTTATGGTAAAATCATACAAATTTAATAATAGGGGCCAATGACAGCTACAAAGAAAAATACGGGTCCTCAAACCACAAAAAGAGGTAAAAAATAATTCTAAAAGCTAACTTTGCCTTGCATTACAAAAAAAATGAGTCTTTTTAATTATTCAAAAACATCTTTATTTTACGCCCTTTTAAACGGTATGCAATAGCCACAATTTGCTTAAAAACAGCAAAAGTAGAATTTTGTAAAAAAATGCCCACCTTGATAAGGTTGATAAAAAAACTCTTGCTCTTTTTAAGCAAATTGTGGTTATTGCATATCGTTCGAAAAGGCATGGATTAAAGATGTTTTTGACTAATTAGAAATACTCGATCATTTCTTTTTTTTTAATGCAATGGAAAGTTGGCTTAAAATTATTTTTTACCTTTTTTTGTGGTTTGAGGGCCCGTATTTTTCTTTGCAGTTGTCATAGGCCCCAATTATTAAATTTGTATGATTCTAGTATTAGTCTACAATAAAATAAAAATGTTGTCAGTTTTATAATTTTTTAAAAAGTTATTTTTGTTTGAAATTCGAATATTGAAAATTTTGGAAAAAAAAAAAAAATTCTAAAAAACAAACTTCTTAGAGCCCGGGTCAAAATATCTGGGTAAACCGCATATCAGACGCCCCCACCTATCTCAGATTTACGTATGTATACTCATGTGCCAAACACCCTGTATACAGCAACAGTTATGGTGGTGAAATTTAAGAAAATCCAAGACATTTTTAAATATAACTATTCTGGCTAACTAAACTGTATAGAATAAATTATAGTAAAAAAAAAACTAAATAAAACCGCTTTTATAGCAAATCAAACTAAAAAGTAAAAACATTTAATTAAAGGAAAATGAGTGGGGTGCTTGATATTAAATGTTACAATTATTTTATTGGTAGCTATTTAAAAAAATTAGAGGTATTATGAAAATATAGTAAATTGCACCCCACGCTTTTTTACTATAATTGATTATTTTCTCATTTTTAGTTCGGTTTGCTAAAAAAGCGTGTTTTTTTAGTTTTTTTAAACGATAATTTGTTTTTTTATTTTTGTTTCAAAACAACATCAAAAGTAACCTTAATCAACGGATCATAACAAAATTGCATAGTGAAGCGTTTTGTGCTAATTTGGCTTTCGCATTCGCCAAGTATGGTCAAGTGTTACTTTTTTTTTATTCTGAAAATCCTAGTCAGGACATTGGAACGAAGTTATGAAATAATATAATTGTATTTTCATCGGCCCTTGACCGCTTTACAAAATTCCAAGTTCGTCAGACTTCTTGAAATTGGTGAAAATTATGTTGAAAGATACATAGATACTTACATACATACAGGTAAAGCTAAAAAAAGCGTGATAAAAAATGGCATAATTTTTCAGTTAAATATAAATTAAAATAAAATTAAATGCTGTTTTGAACCTACTATGTATATGAATATACCATTTGGTGTACAGAGCCACCTAAATGTAAGGCCATACAAACCCTATGGGCTATTTGGGCTACAGCCCAGGGGCGCCGTAACGTAAAAATGAGGAATTTATATTTGGGAGCCTTTGGTTGCTCATCCTCTCTACATGTCCATACCATACAAGTTGCCTCCTTTGGATTTCCTCTATAATTGATGTCCCGACTTTCATTATTTCCCTAACTCGGTCATTTGTGACTCGTTCTATCCTTGAGATTCCGGCCGCTCGTCTCCAAAAATCCATTCCAAGGGCGAGAAGTTTACGTTTTAAGGCTTTTGATAGTTGCCATACTTCACATCCATAAATTTTATTTTAAATTTGGTATTATATATAAGATGTGTCCTTTCCCGAGATATGCTCTGGGACCAGAGTATCGAGTTGAAGCATCCTATTACTTTTTTTCCCTTCATGATCCTTTCGGTTATATTTTTCTCTGTTCGACCACTTTTGTCAATTTTTGTTTTCAGATATACATATTCAGGGCATACTTCTATGTTCTCATTTTGTTGTAGCTGCAGTTCCTCTCCATGATCCCCGATGCATAGGTATTTGGTTTTTGAGCGATTTACTACTAATCCCCACTCATCGTATGTTTCTATTAGTTTCCTCGTCATGAAATCAAGATCCTCTTTGTCATGGGATATAACTACCTGATCGTCTGCGAAATGGAGAGTATATAAGGTTGGAGCGACATAGGCACACCCATTCCATTGCATGCTCTTCTCCAGTTTTTTAGAGCTTCGTTAAGGCAAATCTTAAACAACGTTGGAGAAAGACAGCACCCTTGTCTGAGACCCTTATTAACTGGAAAATTTTTTTTCTGATATTTCCGTTCCTAGTTTGATTCTCGATATCGACTGATCATACAGTTGTTTAATAGCCGTCACTACGGTGTTGTTTATTCGAGATTTTTCCAGTACACTCCACAGTTTTTGGATAGGAACATTGTCATACGCTTTGGTCAGATCTACAAACAGAAGATGCAATTCCTTATTCCTCGCTACTTTTTTCTCATTTAGTTGAACCAGGCTAAAAATGTGATCCAGACATGACTCGAAAACCAGCTTGTTCCTCTATTTCGTCCGGACCGTATTCTTCCTCTACGATATTTCTGAGGATTTTCCCGTAGAGTCGGCTCATAGTGCTAGTCATCGATATACATCTGTAGTTTTAGAATTCATTTCTTATTCCTTTTTGTGATGAGAAATTTTTTATAATACTTAAATCTCCATATCTCAATTTATAAATTCGGAAAAGGATAAATGCACACCCCGAGTAAGACCGCTGAGTGGGGTAGCGTTCGTGGCTCGCGCTCGCTCTCTTTATTCATATTAGAGATAATAGTCGGAGAGCTGGCTACGTAGGATCTCGGGTCACTCGGTACAAGCTATATTTTATTATATACAGGCTGCGTTGTTACCGACAAAAAGTCAAATCTCAGAAGTCTCCCTGATGCAATAAGTAAGGGTAGGGGGTTAAACATGTAATTTTTTCATAAATTTTTGACTAGGTACAAGGCTGAAAAAATTTGTACCAGTATAAAAAAAATAATATTAGAAAATAGGAAAAAAAATTGTCAGAAGTCTAGGTGAAAGATAAAAGGTCGTCAGAAGTCGCCAAAGATGAAAAATTTTTGCAAAAATTTTGTCACTGGTACACTTCTGACATTTTACATACTTATTTTTACTTCAATTTTAAATTACCTGCAAATCGTCAGAAGGCTAGATGGAAGAAAAACGGAGATATTATCAAAAATATAAGTGTCGGAGCTACACTCGCACTATCATTATATCTCGTATTTTAGATTTGTATCCATTAAGTTTACTTCTGACATTTTGTCAGATAATTTATAGTGTTAGAAAATACTATTGCTCAACTGTCAGAACTAAATTAGGAAGACATTGCTAATTATTAATAAATTCATAATTCGAAAAATTAAAAAGTATATTAATAAAAATATGATTAATGTTCATACATAAATACGTGAAAATTTTTTATATACGTAAATTTTTTTTTCGCCTCTTTTTTTTTTTTTTAAATTTTTAAATTTTTAAAATATATATATATATATATATATATATATATATATATATATATATATAAAATTTTTTATAGGATGATTCTTGAGGAAATGTCAATACTTCAGGTACGTTCACTATGAGTGAGAATATCTTTCACTGTTGGTGGCAATTGTGGTCCTTCAAACCATTTAAAATCATATTTCGATCCATCCAAAATCCACCCGCAATTTTCAATTATTAATTCGTATGGATCAAATAGAGTTGCGTTTGTCCATGTGTTGGAAATAAAGCTGCCCTTTCCATATGTTGACGCAATTCAACAAAGCAAGGTGGAAGCAAATGATCGAAATTCTTTAAAGGTTTTTTAAAACGCTCGTTCATTTACTTTTCTCGCATGATTTAAAAGCCGTACATTTTTGCATACAAAATCAATGACGGAAAACGTGTTTTTTGTCTACAGCTATTACATATTAGTGTGAATATTCAATAAATATTTAAAATCACCAATGTAATAAAATTAATCTTTTTTTTTAATTTTTCGAATTATGAATTTATTAATAATTAGCAATGTCTTCCTAATTTAGTTCGGGCAGTAAAGAATAATTTTCTAACACTATAAATTATTTAAAATTTCAGAAGTGAAAATGGATAAAAATATAAAATACGAGATATAATGATAGTGCGAGTGGAGCTCCGATACACATATTATTGATAATATCTCCGTTATTCTTCCATCTAGCCTTCTGACGATTTGCAGGTAATTTAAAATTAAAATAAAGAATAAGTATGTAAAATGTCAGAAGTGTACCGAGTGACAAAATTTTTGCAATAATGTTTGCATCTTTGGCGACTTCTGACGACATTTTATTTTTCACTTCTGACAATTTTTTTCCTATTTTCTAATATCATCTTCTATACTGGTACAAATTTTTAGCTTTGTACCTAGTCAAAAAATTTTCATTAAAAAATTACATGTTTAACCCCCTACCCATTACTTATTGCATCCAGGGAGACTTCTGACGATTTGCACATTGCTTTGTCGGTAACAACGCAGCCTGTATATAATAAAATTTAGCTTGTACCGAGTGACCCGAGAACCTACGTAGCCAGCTCTTAGACTATAAGCTTAACGGCGCTTTTTAAGTCACAGGGATATCGGTGACGATGACTTATAAGTCGCAGCTTTTTTTAATGGCCACTTAAGTCGCTGTTTAACCCAAAAATAATTATTATTGGGGTTAATAGGGTATTACCTTGGGTTCATTCGATAGTAGAAGTTAATAAATATTATAAAAGTTGTTATAAAATTTAAAGATAATAAATTTTGGAGGTCGCTTTTTTATCATAAACAGCAATATTTTTATTTTATGTTTTTATTCCCATAAACATAACATAGAAAAAAAAAGAACAAAAAACAAACTATAACCAAACAAAGAAAAGCTGGTAAAAGTAACCATAAAATAATTACAACAAAGAATAGCAAAAAAAAACTGAAATTCTAAGTACTTACAAAAAAGTTAAATGTTTTTATTGGAATTTATTCTATTTGAACGTTTTGTAATTATTTGTCCCGCCTTTGAAAAAACTCGTTCACATGGAACCGATGTAGCTAAGGCACAAAACATATCCCGAAACCATTCGCATAGATTTTTTGAACGTGACACTAAAACGCATTCCAAGTATCTTTAAAATTTAATCACCTCTTGAGAATTCGCTGTTAATTTTGGTGTTGCATTTGTAGAACCAGTTTTTTTTAAAAGCTCTCCACACAAATCGGTATCGGAATCGCTACCATTACCACACTGTTTCTTTTTTTTCCGCAACCGCGTTGTTTTTTCTTTAACCGACTGAGACTCCAAAAGCAGGGATGTCACCATTCCTAGTACTTCTTTCTTTAAATTAGCAGCCAAAGACTTGTCAGAAAACGGTAATAATTTAAATCTTGGATCTAAAAATGTACAAAATGCAAGTGTATTGCTGAGTTTGACGTTTTTAAACCTTTCCAAGAGACTTAAATTTAATTTTTCGACGAGTAATCTACATTTTTATTAAATTTAATTTTAAGTAAATTCTGACATACAGCTTTTAAACCATTACTGAGGGGTATAACTAAAGAGCCGGTTGCATACTTTTCTCCACTCATAGTTTTTGTGATTTCTTTAAAAGGCTTAAATACTTTGCATAATTGGTGACATGTTTTCCACAATTCTTGTGTTAAAATTGGTGTATATCTTTATCGATAACTGCAATAGTACTTTTGATATATTCTTCCAAATCGACGAACCGTTTTAACTTATAAAAAGTGTAATTCCACCTAGAAGCAACATCTTGAAGAAGCTTTAATGCTTCTTTTCCTGAATTTTTCTGAATATATATATTAATCTTTCATTGAAAGTGATGCTTCGTTTAAACTGACTTACAATAACTTTTTTTTTGATATTAACGAATTTATTTCGGCGCTTACAGTTAATCCATCTGTATCTACTAAATTGCACTTTGGTATTATGGCATTATCGGGCATTATGAGTGTAATTTTATCTTTTATATTCCAGTCTGTGACAATTTGTCTCCAAGCCTCTAAATTAAGGCTTGTTACAATATTTTTATTGTTTTAATTTTTTTTATTTTAGTTTTGTTATGGATTATATTGTAGTGGGAATAAAATTAAATTTATTGACAGAAGAAAAAAAAATAATATATTGATATTTCATTTTTATTTCTTATCATAAAAATTATTATCACTATTCTTGTTATCCTTAAGCTCCGTGTATTTCAAATAAAAATTAAATGTAGGTTGACGTAAACTTTATTTAATAAAATAGTTTTATTTACAACTGCAATGAAACATTAAAAAATCATATTTAAGAATTTCAATGCCTAGGCCCTAGGGCGCTTATTGGTTTATAGCCCAGGGCGCCAAAACTGTACCCTGTCTGGATGAAAATATGGCACATTTAGGAAGCGACTTATTTTTAACAACATTGTTTTAAAGAAACATGTTTAAACCTTATGATCCAAATTATTTAAGTTGTGGCTTTCTTGTCGTAAAATATTTCTAACTTTTCGGTCGTTACCCAAAATGAAACGGATCTAAAAGAAGTTACGGTTTATTCCAATATTGGAAAAACTATAAAACATAATGTATGCGGGAGTTACGTATTCTTTCGTTCCGGTTTTGATAACAGCCAGAGATATCGACGAATCAATTTTATGCTGTATTGGATTTGTGACATTAAGGGCAGGAGATTTTCTAAGAACGGAGAAAAGATAGCATATATATTGAGTTTTCAGATTGAACCAAATCTGTAGATAAATACTGACAGGGCTTTATTTACTAATAGTATTTACCTTCTTTTAAAAGTATTACTAATAAATCAAAAAACACCAAGTAAAATCGTGTTTATATAGTTACATGATGTTTGTCAATTGCTTTGAAACAATAAAAATATCTTGGGAAAAAACTTTATATAAAATTTTTATTTCTAGTTGATGAACCGAAGTACAAAATATGTTGTTTGCCTAACTTTTTTTTCATTCAACTTTTTGTGATTTTTTTTTTGTGAAATTTTTTATGCTATAATTTTTTTATCTGCGCACTTTTTATTTTATAAAAATTGCTGCTTATTGTCTTTCATGAAAGAAGAATCACGCTAAAAATACTTATGTAAAATAACGGCCCATTCCCATCCAAAAATCAACTCTCAACAGTCTATGTGGGTGACAACGAAATCACTACCCAGCCTTTTATTTTCTTGAATAAAAACATATAGCTTTCAAATTTTAGAATGCTATAATATATCATAAGATGCTGATTTTGGATATTCTTATGTTCCCATCACTTCCGGTTTAACCGGAAACGACATCAACAACAATAGAATACCCTGTATATTTTTTAAAATTTGCATGCTACGAATCATTTCTAATTTTAAAATGTATATTATGTCCTATACCCATCTCTGCTAGTTTTTAGAAAATGGCGATTAAAGATGTCCAAACTACCGCATATTATCAGTTTATGGAAAAACAAATAAATAATATAAAAAATTATTATGTTTAATTTAATTTTTTCTGGGAAAACCTATCTGTGGAGGTCATAATAAAACTACTTCTGGCTTTACCGGAAGTGCTGCGGGGAAAAATTTACATTTCTAATAATGTTACTTCAAAAATTTAAATGCAACACACTGTACATTTTAAATTTGATTCTGCGGGTCATTCCTGATATAAAATCTGTATAATATCCTATAAACTATCTTTTTTATTTTTTTAGAAAAATTTGGGGATTGAAGATGTCCCAAAAGACCGCATAAATTGCAGTTGCCCGCAAACAAATGTTTAAAAACAGTTGCCCGCAAACAAAATATTTAAACATTTGTGTAGGTGTTTTATTTCGATAAATATTGATTAAAAACTAGTTTGCAACTGAGTCCAGACCAAAGAAAAAAACATGTCGCTGAGCAGTGAGGCAGTGGCGGGCATTTGTGCTGGATACATATATTTTACGTCAAGGAAAAGGAAACAAAAACGTTGGTGGGTACGTGAACTCCTGCAAAACGGAATAGAACATTCTTCAAACTTACTAAGAGACCTAAAATTAAATGATGGAGCTGGATTTAAAAATTTTGTTAGAATGACTCCAACTGATTTTGAGATATTAATTCAAATGATTGGCCCAAATATTTGTAAACAAGATACAAAGTATAGAGCAGCTATCCCTGTTGCATTGCGGTTAGCAATAACTCTTAGATATCTGGCAAGTGGTGATTCATATACTAGTTTGATGTACACATTTCGAATTTCAAAGCAGTCAATATCAGAAATTGTACCCATTGTATGCAATGCTATTATTACACTTTTAAAACCTTATATAAAAGTAAGTATACATTCAAATTAATTTTATTTGCCTGCTTAAACCATACTTTTCTGAGACATGAAACCGTGAAGTGAATCCACATTCAAGTAAAGCTTAAACTCTGCCTAACTGTACTGTTAAAATTAAAGCCTAACTTAAGTTCTTAAATGTTGGTGCAAATGACCAATTAACTTAGGAGGTATAAAAGTGTTATCAAAACTTTATTCAAAAAAAGAAAAACATTTATACAACTAAGTAAAGTAGGTAGACATCTAAAGATCTATAAAGTTCTTGGTATTATTATAATACGCTCTTACATTTTCTGTTTCATTGGATTCATGTAAATCTGTGGATCGATGTAGATTAATATTATTGGCATACTCTTCTTCAATTTCATACATCAGTTGACCCTGCGCTTGACAATTATCTGGCATAAAGTTAGTGTTTGCTGTTTGTTGCGATGGCATACTGTTATTAGATTGTTGAAACTTTGAATTTTGATGAGATACTGGTGTAGACTCTGATAATGTGGCAAGTTGGGGTAATGGCGATGTTGCTGGGGATGACGAAATGCTACATTGTGGGGAACTTAATACAATGACCGAGCTTGTTGCAGAGGATGATGCAATGGATTTATAAAATTCACCCATCAATAATTTAAAGCAGATATTATCAATTGCATTCTGAGCAAATGCTATTTCTAACTTTGATCTACCGCTATTTCTAAGTTTATTAGCAATATGCTCCCCGTAAACAGTATATTCATCACGTTTTGAAACCGTGTCGGTAAGCGTTTTCATGCACTTTAAAGCTTCAGCTGCATTTGAATCATCAATTTTTCGTATTTTCTTTGTTGGTGGTAAAACAAATTCCTTTCTTTTTGGTAATGTTCTAGACTGATTGACGATGTTTTCCTGTTGGTGCTCAGTATCAGTATCAGTTTCATTGGCATTAGTTTCATCTGCAATGAGGCTTTGTGAATTTTCTCCCATAACATCCGTGGAGTTCTGTAAATAAAATCCATAATTAGTTTTATTTTTTAGATGCCGACGAAAGAAGAGGAATGGATCGTTATTAGCGAAGGATTTAATAACCGATGGAATTTCCTCACTGTGTTGGCGCTATGGACGGTAAACATGTTCAAATTGTTGCACCGGCACATAGTGGAAGCCTGTATTTTAATTATAAGAAGACACACAGTATTGTGATGTTCGTTATTGCAGACGCAAATTATAATGTTTTGTATGCTGACGTTGGATGTCAAGGGCGAATATCAGATGGCGGAGTTTTGAAATTTACCACCTTTATAAAAAACTTAGTGAAGAAAGGCTTCGGTTACCACCCAATCAACCATTGCTTGGAAGAAATAAACCAATGCCGTTTATATTTGCCGCTGATGATGCATTTGCTTTAACGACAAACATTATGAAGCCATATCCTGGTCAGTTACCTGGTTCTAACAATCCCAAACGAATTTATAATTACAGACATTCTAGAGCCAGAAGAATAATTGAAAACGTTTTCGGAATTTTATCTTCTAAATTCAGAGTTTTTCTTAAGCCTATAGCATTAGACCCGAACAAAGCAGAACTGGTTAGTTTAACATGTCTTTATCTCCACAATTTTTTACGACGAAATGTTGAATGCATCAACACTTATTTCCCGCCAGGAACTTTTGACACTGAAGATCTCGATAGTAATATAATTAACCCGGGTTCGTGGAGACAAGATGTCCAAGGAGACCAATTGTTTGGATTGCAAAATATTGCAAGAAAATCACCAGTTACAGCGCAAGAGATAAGAGATGAATTCAAGGAATATTTTGTATCCCCGCAAGGCTCTGTGCCTTGGCAAAACTTGTCAGCGTAGTTTGGTGAATTTTTAAATAGTTGTAGTAAATATTTTTTGTAGTTTTTCTGAAATAAACTAGGTACGTTTAAGTATTTAGATTTTTTTTATATTTTTGTCCACAGGTAGGTCGCAAAGATCACCATATAATTTTGCACACACCTTGCAAACAATATTTTTTTACCAAGATATCCGATGATATGTTTTGATATTATTTACATCTCCGTATTTAAAAAAACATAGTCACATTGTAGTAACTAAATACGTATGTATTCCATAGCAAATTTTTAGCCTCAGGGCTATATTATCTCATGGACATTTTTTGAATACCGGTGACTTACTTGCTAAAATAATATAATGTCAAAAATTAAGAAAAACCCACGTTAGTTCAAAAAAATGGAAAATATAAAAGAAAATTACCGTTTTAGTGTCTTAATACATAATTTGACATAGACATAAATATTACATAAAAATTAAAATAAAATGCTAACTTACCTCATTTTCCCTCTTCTTTTTTTTTGCATCTGTTGAACGACTACCTCTAGAAATATAGCCTTGCAATAAAAATAATAGTCTTTCGTAACCAAACCAGTTCACTTGCTTGGGAGATGCTCCACTTCGCTCAGAGTCCAATAATTTCTTGTGCTCTCGGCGAAATTGTTTTTTTAGTGCCGGGAACCCTTTTTTCAATTTCTGATGCACTGATCTTATACTTTTTGCAAGCATGTCATAGGCATCCACTTTTTTATTAGGGTTTTTTATAGTCTACACACTGTACGTCCCATAAGCATGGTAGACTGTGAAAGTCTTCAATTAAAGAAAGGGTTTTTTTTTTGGTTCCACATTTTAATAAGCTATTTGTATATACACTAAATAATAGCCCAAAAACCCCCGAAATTACAAGCCCCACTGATAAAACAAATAAATAAACATTTCCCCCGGGAACGCGCCCAGACTTGCTTGTTGGCGAGTAAAAAAACACGTGTTTCCCATTCTGGCGGGAAACAAAAACCTTAAACATTTGTTTAAATGTTTTTAAACAAATGTTTGAAAACAATTTTAAACAGTTTTTATACAGTTTTTATACAAATGTTTTAATGTTTCGGGCAAATGTATGTAGGTCTGGACTAGGCTTTAAAAACATTTATTATTTTTTAACTTAATTCCTCTTAAAAACTTTATCTGCGAATTTTAAAAACAACTTAAATTAAAAACTAATATTAAAATAACAAAATTGCTCTAAAGGGACGGCCTGAATTATTTTAGGCTTATTAATTTACTATTATTTATTGGTTTCCCCCTATAACTGCATAATGTGCGGTCGTTTGGACATCTTTAATCGCCATTTTCTTAAAAACTAACAAAGATAGGTATAGGATATTATAAAGATTTTATATCAGGAATAACTCGTAGAATTCGAATGTAAAAAAATATACAGGGTGTTGCATTTAAATTTTTGAAGTAACAATATTAGAAAAGTCAATATTCGCACCACTTCTGGTAAAGCCGGAAGTAGTTTTATTATGACCTCCACAGATAGAGTCTTTAAAAAAAATTAAATTAAACATAATAATTTTTTATATCATTTATTTGTTTTCCTATAAAACTGCATAATGTGCGGTAGTTTGGACATCTTTAATCGCCATTTTCTTAAAAACAAGCAGAGATAGCTATAGGATATAATTTAGATCTTATATCAGGAATGATCCTTAGAAACCAAATATTAAAAAATATACAGGGTGTTCCGTTAAAAAATCAATTGTTTCAAGAAAAAAAAAAGGGCTGGGTAGTGATTTCGTTGTCTCCCGGTATATATATATATATATATATATATATATATATATATATATATATATATATATATATATATATATATATATATATATATATATATATATATATATATATATATATATATATATATATATATATATATATATATATATATATATATATATATATATATATATATATATATATATATATATATAT
Source organism: Listronotus oregonensis (assembly GCA_019359885.1). Classification (NCBI taxonomy): domain Eukaryota; kingdom Metazoa; phylum Arthropoda; class Insecta; order Coleoptera; family Curculionidae; genus Listronotus; species Listronotus oregonensis. The sequence continues at coordinate 66,091 of JAHBCN010001382.1, forward strand.
ATATATATATTAAAATATATATCATTATTATCATCATCATTTTCAGCTTATTCTACCATTTCTAATTATGTAGCCTCCCCTTTCATAGACGTTTTTTTTATTTGTTCAATGTCTCCCTATCCTTTTGTTCTGGACCATGTTGTTCCTGCATGTTATATATATAAGATTACTTTAAGGTCTTGGGAAAGGGATATCTGCATTGATCTGCGCTTGTTTTCCAAATCAAACCACAGGGTGGTTTTAAAAAATTGAATATTAGAGTCAGAAAAACTATTTAATAGGATTGGTTGTGGAAGGAAAAAGATCGCTGATGTGAAGAAGAAACAAAGTTGGTGTCAGTACTAAGCCCCAAAAAGCATTAATTGGATAGAAGCTGGAAGAATGACCATCCACAATAACTGATATACGTCGATTAGAAAGGGAAAATGGAGAGCCAAGAACAAAGCTTAGGTGGAATACCGTAGGAGGGTTTAGTTGTTAAGAGCCCATCATGCCATATCTTGCCCAAAAAGCTTTAGTAATTCCCAAGAGCGACGATCAAGGATTCACCAAGAAACTCAAGGGACTTTTATATATATATATATATATATATATATATATATATATATATATATATATATATATATATATATATATATATATATATATATATATATATATATATATATATATATATATATATATAATAATAATAATAAAAACCACCTAAAATGCATATATATTTTGAAACATAAGTAGCTAAAAACTCAAGATATCAATTTTTAGTGATAAAAAAATTATTTAACCGTAGGTTCATTTTATCCTACAATATGGCGGTAAAATAGACCACTTGGAGTAGCTAGCTAAACTTTTTTCTTTTTGATAGCTACAGATTTCCACACTTATTATAAAGGTTAGCAAAGCCAGTACGTGTTTTATGTAACTAACCAGTCATCTTGTTCACCCCGTAGGGAAAAATTTTAAAAAAGAAAAATAATGCTGAATTAACAGGCTAGTAAGTATATACCATGATTTTATTGTAAAAAAAATTCCAAGCCCGTGGACCCAAAAGAAAAACACTAAAGATTAACATTTTTTTTCTTGTTATTTCTTCGAAATACTCGCCTAAACGCTGTTAAAAATATTTGGTCAAAGATCTAAAAACTAGAATCATTAAACTTCAAGATTTTTTTTACGATCTCGATACGGCCATTTTTCACAGAAATAAGTATATCGCTCCAAAAATCACAAAAAAATTTACGATTTTTTTGTGATTAATTGTTTGCAGTAGAGTATTTTAGTTTCGGCGTTTGTGCTCAAAAACAACCCGGGCCCATCGTTTTTTCTTATCAGTGTTGTTTGCTTTTAACTAACTCTTAAAAGTTGATTTTAGTATCCCAAATGCTTTGGCAGAACTATTACCGCCTATGTCGCCATTCTTCACAGCATCTGAGGGATTATGTAGGGCCAAGAACCTCTTTTTAGTAGATTAGATTAGTTTTGTAGATTAGAGCTACAGTCGCTGCTCTACAGAATACCTTATACATATATCTGAATAGTAAATCGAAAAAAAAATCGGCTAAACTAATTTTTTTTTCAAAAATCATATAAAATTTTTACACGTGAGAATTAAATGTCATTCGAGTAAGCGCGGGAAATATTTTGACAGTATACAAATAACTTAACCTAAAAGTGCATCAAGCGAACTATAAAAAAAATGTAGGTAGGTGTCAAAAAAATTTTTGGTGCATTCATTTTCATTTCATTTAAGTCGTATTGGGACATCTAATAATTAAACTGTTTAAAATTGTATATAAACTTTATTGCTCTTTAAAAAGCTTTGTTACCTTTTACTTTTAATGCAGCATAAAATTTATTTGTCTTTATCTTTAACCTTTTTTACAAGAAAAACACGAAAATAGAAAAACTCCTAACCGCCCAATAATCTAAAGTTTTGTAGTATTTTTTTAACATTAAAAAAACAGAAACTTTCTTTGGAACTGTATTCAGTTACAAAAAATACATGGGATGAAAGAATAGAAGAACCAAATTGGGGTCACTATGTTAAATTACATGAAAAATAAACGAAAAGTAAAAGGTTTTTAATTTTATTATTAAACCCCTACGGCTGGTTAGTTTATATTGATTTCAATATAACATAATATAATTTTTGATAAATTATAATCTTTAACCTATTTGTAAATTGGATTTATATCAACTGTTTTGTCTAATAAACCGTATTATTTAGACATTGCAGAAATATTTTTAATTATTTTTTTACTAATTTGCCGACCAACTTCTGTCGACCCGTCTGACCACCACAAACCTAGATTAACTGTATTTAACTTTGCTTAAATCTGCGTGTTATAATTATTAAAAAAATTAAACAGACAGACCCAAAAGTAATCCTTTAAAGGATTTTTATGTATAAGAAGATTATAACAATAAAGGCATTAATTTTGTAAGATCCCTACGACAGTCCACGAAGACTTGTATAGAGCCTAAGTACTAGGTACCGTGGTTGTCGTGTTCTTAGATTTTTAACTTGTTTTTCCCTAATCCCGTCAAGGTTGTACAAGGACCAGAACATGCAGATATTGCATTTCTCGACATCTTTTAAACAACGCGGTAGTGCCACCATGGACATTATACACATAACTGCTAGCTATTATCTCTCTCGATAAACGTCTGGGTAATGTCATCAAGACGAGGCCTACAGTTTAAAGTGGATTCCAAACCACACGCAAAGGTACACCAGGTTTACTGTCGGTTATCAATTCAGTTACTAACCGTGTCTGACGTTGCTAAACTTTGCTAATCTCACAGAAAAAAGTATTTTATAAGGGCGTCGTTTAAGTTAAGTAAAAAACAATAAATTATAACCATAGAAAGCTATCTATTTGTTTATGCATTCCTTTTTTACAAAGTGTATAGTATTTCAGTCAAAATTAAAACAATATTTTTAGAGAAAATTCATCGACTTTTATTTATTTATTTAATTAAATTAGGGTAAGGTAATTTCCTGAAAACAAGAATTCATAACAATAAAAATTTAAAATTATTTTTAACCAAAATTAAGCTAAAAATATGTAAAATATAGTTTAAAAATTAGAAATAATAAGCGAAGTCTAAACGTCAGATAATAATTGTGGTGAAACATTTCAAAATTAAAAATAAACTTGGAGAATTATTGTAATATTTAAGGCTGTGAAGTAAAGATCTATGAATTCAAGGCAAAACGTTGAAAACCGTTTTATTTCGCGACACTTTTTGGATTAAGCAATCATTTTTATTTTCAGAAATAAAAAAAAAACATTTGTCAAAGGATTTTAATCTCTGAAAGATGATTCTTGAATATGCATTGTACAGGGTGGCGCGATCGATTTTCAGGGTATTGGGAAAACTACAAGGGGCAAAGCAAATCTGATGGTACGTTCTAGAGTTTGCCTAACGCACGCCGTGTGTATATTACACGAAAGGTTTCAGCGTGTTTTCCTCTCTATTATAACTTCGTTATCATTATACATAAAGGTGTGAGATTTGGTATGCAAAATTCACATAAGTATTCTTATTACCCGTGAAAAAATTAAGAAAGTTGTCAAGTGGTTTTTGAGATATTCTATTTTGAAAATCATCCATCAAAATTATGGGTTTTGAACTTGATATGTAAGTAGGTTCTAAGACACAAGTAAAGAAAAACATTCCAAAAACTGCACATTTTTATTAGAAACGTCCTAAAACAAGGGCCGTAATATCGTATATTTAGGGGGTTGTTTAGAAGTTTGCAATCTGATTGGACCTGAGTTTCTGGGGTCGTTATTGTCATAGAGTTTAAAATGCAGGCGGGATTTTATGCACTTACTAGTATTTTAACGCCCCGGAAAAAAAACTGATTTTTTTCCGTACAAAAAAACCGTTTTTTTTCCGTTTTTTCAAAGGATCAGAAAATACCCAAAATATGAAAAAATTCCAGTTCCAATTATATTTATATTTTAATCTTTATTAACAAAATGTTTACAAAAGTAAACAAAACATTATCAAACACTGTAAAATAAGTAAAGCATCACATAAACAACAATCCAAAAATTTAAAAACGAAGTTTTAATGATTAAAAACGTAATGAAACACATAAACACACCTAAAACTGATTTAAATTTTTCGTTATAACCCTTAGAACTCTCACTATCAAAACAATAAAAAAAACTGAATTTTTCATAATTGATCGGTTTTTTTTCCTGGTTTTTTTCCAGATATGAAAAAAAAACGGTTTTTTTAAAACAACCAAAAAAGCTTCATTTAACCTATCTGACCCCAAACCAAAACTCAAAAAAAAAGAAGAGATCCTACGAAAAACACTTATGTAAAATAGGGGCCAAGTTCCTATCCTTCCTCGACCTATTAAATTACTGAGATTTAAAATTAGTCTCGGTTTTTTTTGACTTGGCAAGTTTTTTAGTGATCTGTCAGAATTATTGAAATAATATGTCTGTATTAATAAAAAAGAACATTCAATATTACAGACAGGTCATTAAAAAAACTTGCAAGCCAAAAAAGAATGAGATTAAATTATGGACAGAAGTTGGTTTAATTTTATATGTTAGTAATTTAGAAAGCCGAGATTATTGGATAAGAACTTGATTCTCAGTTTATGTTAGGGCAGGATTATTAGGTTTAGTAAAATCTAAGTAAACTTACCCATTCCAGGTAATAAAAATGTAATGAATTTCTTGACATAGACTCGAGCATAGACTTAAAAATTATAATATGAAATCCATTATTGGCAGGGAGCGGCGTGTATGGCGGGGACAGCTGAATCGATTGCAGCGCTCGTTGTGGTCAAATTTTCGTTAAATCATGTTTGATTTAAATGTAAACAATTAGATAAAAATATTAAAAAATGGTGCATAATAGTTGTTGTGAAGTTGAATGTAAGAATACTGGCAGAAATAGTAACTGCAAATTTTATACATTTCCAACTGCTAGTTGGAAATTAGAAAAAAGGAAAAAAATAGGTAAATGCACGCAGACAAAAGGTGTTGAATTTAAATTTCCTGCTTAGCCGAACGACTTTCGGGTTTTGGGCTTAGCCAAAAAACTTTAGAATTTGACGTAACAAGAAGAAACACTTACTCGTTTCTTGCCGTGTACCGTTTGTTCCTGTCTTTTTCTGATTTTTTTTAATGATTTCCAAGTTTTAAAAAGAAATAGGTTCTTTTTAATAGATTAAGTAATCAAGGAATGTCTGCAGAACTCACTTTAGTGTCTGCGTAGTCTTCTGTGATTTTAAATAGAGAAAATGGCTATAAAGCCTTCAAGTAAGTAAATTATATATTAATGTTAAGTTTATTGGGCAAGCCCTAGACTCGTAGGTTTGTCAGCTGATTTTTTACTTATCGGCCCAATTGCCGATTTTTGTCGGAGCCCGCTAGTTTTTGAGTTATGACGCCCCACTGTCATAACAACCTGAAAATTGCATAAAAATTCCTAAAATTTCGCCGATTTTCACCTAGAAGATTTAACCAGAAGTTATTCTGACATTTGTTATGTTATCCAACAGTTATTTACAGTGCTAACCAGGTTTATATATATTTATTTATGAAAAATAAATAAATTTTATAATAATCTTACACCTCTCCCACGGCTTTCAAGCATGATTTTACGCGGCCGTCAGATGTCGTTTTCATCGCGCACCGTGCCAGTAACAAAACATAAATCCAATGAATAATAATTAAATTAAGCGAAATTACATGTAATAATTTAATATGCATAACTTCGGAAGTAAACACTAAGATGTTTTAAGAGCCCCTCTTATTTAAATATATCGATTTGACGGTTGGGGTTTATCCTAAACCATAAGGAAAAATAGCTGACGCATATACAGGGTGAACCACAAACATCTGGTGAACCAAACTTACGATTTTTTAAAGGAAACTTTCTGTATATTATGTTTCAGGTTGATAGCGCTAAAAATCCTCTTTTGAAATATATAATTTAGCTATATGTGTTTCAGTAGTAATATGTTGTAACGACAGTTTTCTTGCAAGTTGATGTCCATAAAATGGTTTACAGTGAAGAATAAAAGTGTGAAATAGTTTATTTATTTTACAAAAATATTAAGAATGCTATTGCAGCAAGAAGAGAATATCAAAATTTACACCCGGGTAGATCTTTGCCATCAAGGAGCACTTTTTATTACGTAGAAAGAAATTAAGGGATATATAAGGTGTAAAAATTATACTCAAAGAATACTTTTATTTTCCTATTATTTTATGTTTACGAGGAGATGCATCAATTGCCATCGGCAAATAATACCGTATAGGGAGTATAGGCCAGTCATTAGATACATTTTAGCTTGCAAAAGGTTGCGGAGTTTTGAAACTTCGGAAAAATTGACATTTGAAGGTTATTAATAGGCAATTAATTTTGCAACCTCGTGCGACGCCGCTCGCGCCGCCATCTTGAAAAAATGGCGGTCAAAATCAGTTTTTTGTGAATAACTTGTTTTCTGTAAGTTTTAGGAAATAAAGTATTAAAAAGAAGTTGAAGGGAATAAATTTTTCTACAAAATCGATTTTTTAAGTTTTTTTGTCAGGCTGATAGTTTCCGAGTTACAGGGTAAATTTCCGCGTAATGGGGTAAATTTTTCCAAATTCCGTATAATGTTTAACTAAATGTTATTTTTTATATATTACTTATAAATTACCCTATTATAGAATTGTTTAGTTTATTAAAATAATCAAAGCGTAATGTATCAACTCGTTTCCACACCACCCAAGAGGTAGAGTTGATGGGCGCGTTTTTTTAACGTGGTATCCCCAGTAGGCCTATTTCATATTTCAAGCTTACATGCACCTTTTTTGTAGCTTTGTACCATGGGATGTTCCTGGTTCATTTTGTTCACTATCTGTTAAATTTTGTGTGTCATCTGTCTCTTCTAGTACCCTCCCCAACGAAATAAAGTCATCATCCTCGTTTGGGTCTTCAGAATCATAATCAACTACCAAATCAGGAGTGTTTTCACATGCAGTGCCGTTGCAATTTAAACAGGGTACTGAGCATTTTAACCCTGTTTTCCGGCATCCACCCCCACATTTGCAGGATATTGTTTTTATAATGGCGTCTGGGACTGCGTCTAACGTAGCCCGAACAGCATCGAGCCCATTCAACGTTTTTTGCCAGCCATATTGCTCAGGATCTTTATGTCTGCCACACCACATCGCAACTTGATGATAAACTCGCAGGCAGTGCTGCCTTGCACAATTGTGTCCCTGCCACCCACAGCATCGCTTGTGGGTGGCAGGGACGCAAGATTAAATTTATTATTGGACACAGACTTTGTAAAATGCTGGTATCGAAGCGAATCCAATGTTTCCTTTTCAAACGAACCGCCATATAATGCCACTAGAAAGGCTTTTCCAGTTGCAGCGACAGCATTTACATCTGCTTCGAGGTCATGAAAAATTTCTATTTTCTTAAGCAATGAGTAATTTGCCTCCATGAGACTAAGGAACTTTAATTTCCCTTTATTAAAAAGGGCAGATATGGTATCACAACCGCTGATGGCATGCAAAAATAAAATGTTCTCTGCAACAGCTTCTTTATAATTAAGACTCTGTGTTGAATAAAGCACTCCTGCTGTTTTTCCTTTCACTGGTTTTAGCAAAAAAATGTTTTCCTTATCACTTGCTTTTGCAGTTAATAGTACTAATAAATCGATATCGTCTCCGACAATAAAAACACGCTTAAAAGATGATGACATGTCGATGGCTGTCTGAATAATAAGCACATCCGCATCTTCTACTGCCTGCTTTGATGTGAAATTATGTTCTTTAAGCTTCGACATTAACATCGAAATAAAATTTCTTTTGTTATTATCGCTCAGTAAAAAATTTTCTTGCAAAACTGGTGGAGTCATTGCTTCCTCAAAAATTACATCAGTGGATACTTGTGCTTTAGAGCGCCGATATCTTTCTGCACTCTTCGTATTGCGGCTAGCTGCATCTGTTGGATAACCGTCAAAGACTACAGTTGCGTTATCACCATAGCACGCTTCGGAATAGCAACAGAGTATTGATGCTTTTAAAACATCGATAAATCGATATATATTTCTAACTGCGTTAACAGTTTTAATGTAATTTATCACTAATTTGTTGGATAATGGTAAACGGACCTTACTAATCCCACTTTTTATTAGATTTAAAATAGTGCACCCTATATTTGGTCCTGTAAATCAAAAACTATTGGCCTGACAAAAAAATTTAGATAGCTATTTTGTAGCAAAATTTATTCTCTTCAACTTCTTTGAAATACTTCATTTGCTAAAAAATGCAGAAAACAAGTTATTCACAAAAAACTGATTTTGACCGCCACTTTTTCAAGATGGCAGCGCGAGCGGCGGTCGCACGAGGTCGCAAACTTAACTGCATATTAAGAACCTTCAAGTTTGCATTTCTGCCAAGTTTTAAAACTTCGCAACCATTTGCACCAAAACGCTATTTTTATGTATCTAATGACTGGCCTAGTAATCAGTTTGTTATGTTAAAAAATAACTCTTAGGCCTAGGACAATGAGCCTCAATGGTATATGATCGTCTTTATAGAGCCATCTTAAAAATAAACCTGTAACCTTATTTTTTAACCAACGACTTCCAATCAATCTCATTCTTCTTGTTTAAATATTACCTTTAAACACAGTAAATGACAATTTTCTATCATAAAGTAATGTAAATAAACATTTTAAAAAATATTATAATTGCAGCATAAACTTATATAGCCTCCAAAATGCAATTCGCTTGCAAGATTTTTTTATGTTTTCTTTAGTGTGAAAAAGTTACGTAATAAAAAAATAGGTGTGAATCTATTCTTTTATAAGTATGTATAAGCATAAATAAAGAAATAAAATTAACACAATTCTATATATAATTATAATAGAAAAATAATAGTATTTTTTGGGTACGATTTTTAAATCTTATAAGCGCGATAACCCAAAAACTATCCATTTTTGGGCTTTGTACCAATGAAGACTATTGCTCCGAATCCCTTTAGGAATACTGTACTAAATTTTTAGCTAATTTGACGTTTCAATTTTCACAAGATTTATGCGGGGTCCTTTATAAATGCGGACGTCTTTGTTACTTTTTCGCCATTGGGCCTAAAAGTGCAATTTTACGCTCTCAAATGGGAGAGTAAAATTGTATTTTATGTCCGGTCGTACAAAAACATTTTTTTACCTTTGGTAGGTAAGATATTTAAATAATTAAGAATACTCCGCGTCTATGTCTAACACTGATTGTTTATATGTATCCAAGTACAATTTACCTGACCTATATTTATGTTTACGCAATTATCATTACTATTACCAAAACAGTAATTCAATACTAAATAAATAATAAAGGAAAGATCTATTTAAGGTCAAAACAGTTTTCTTATTTACGAAATATTAAACTTGTATCTATCCTTTATATCTATTAAGGAAATTGCTTGACCTCAATATGTCACGTATAGTAAAAAGGAAAATGGATTTCGTAATTTTTCGTAATAAAATTTGTCAAAGCCCGATATAGGAACCACTGAACTTTTAGGTTTCCTTTTTAAATATATTTTTTTTATTGGTACCCTATTTTGTTGAATTAAAGTACGCCTGCGCGTGTTTAAATGCAACTTTCAAACACGCGCGTGTTTAAAGGTTACCATGGTACATCAATCAAAAACACCAGAAATGTGAAGTCTAAGATGAAATTGCCAACCTTTAACCTCGAATTTTGGCACATATGAGGCATTTTAAACATGCCGTGAAGTTTAATTACCGTAACAGTTTACTAAAAATAGTAAAAATTATTTTTTCCTAAACTCACCAGAGGGCTCAACAAAGCTTCGCAAATTATCGAAAATGCGTGTTGCGTTACTCGATGACATTTTTGATTTTGAATTTTGAGAATTGTAGACTTGTATTGGGTTTAGTGTTCGTTTTTTATTTGAATTTCAGCGTTTTTTTGTACTTTTTAATTAATTGTGGTTTTTTTTCGCCATGATTTTTAACTGCTGTGTTAATGGCTGTAACAATTATAATAAGGATGCTCAAGTGCATATTTTTCCAAAAGATCATGGGGTAAGTAAAAATATTCTAGCATTCATGCCTGTGCTAATAAATATTTAATTTTTGTTAAAATAATTGGCATAAAATACCCAGTGTTTATCCCAAACTTACTTTCGTTTCCCCCTAAAATTTTCTTCTTGACTGTGGGTTGTAGTAGAAAACTCAAAAAGTAAAATTTTGTTTTAGCTGTATGATATTTAGATTAACCCTTAACTACAGATCCGGTATTTCTTACCGGTAGGTGGTGCGCATTTCGCAATATCAACGTATCCCACTAATTACGGGCTTCTACAAACCCGTACCTTCTCGCGCTTAGTATGACCGTGTTAGCCGAAGCGTGCCCCTTGTTTTGTAAAATCTCGCTGTTTTGTCGCAAGTCATAAATCGCAACCGGTAAAATTTACCGGAGGTCTGTGTTTACGTAAGTACATTTTTAGTTCTCTTATTAAATAACTGGATATTAAATGTATGTAAATGTAAAGGTTTATTATTATTTCCTTTTAGATTAAAGAGATGGACTATGAAAGCAAGCCCGGGCCTTCAAAGAGGGTTAAATTTGGAGACAAAGATTTTGAAGAAACGTTAGAAAATGGGCCGAGGATATTAAATCCGATACAAGCGATATAGATTCTGATGGCGAATATATACTATCGGACCATGATACTGAATCCGAAATAGAGGCAGAAGATGAAGATATCGAAGATGTTGACTCTGCTGCAGCTTTTAAGTTCCAACTATTTTTACGGTAAAAATCGTTTTAAATGGTCAAAAAGTCCTGCAATACCCAAAAATACTGAACATTGCAACATAACATCGTTGTTAAATCTCCAGGTTTAAAAGACCTACCCCCTATAGGGCAGATCCTGAGGAAGTGTGGAACATGTTCATTGATGATAATATTCTAAATATCATTCTTCATTCGTCCAATGCGAGAATGGCCAAAATACGAGAAAAAGTATAAAAATAGCGCTAATAAATCTGATGTCCGAGACTTAGATCTTGTAGAACTAAAAGCAATGTTGGGTTTGTTGATATAACTTATTTTTAAATCGAACCACGAGAATATCAGATCCCTTTTTGCTACGGATGGATCTGGTCGAGACATCTTTAGATGTGTTACAAATGCCAATCGATTTCAAATATTTCTGTCTTGCCTACGATTTGATAATTTTGAGACTAGAAACAAACGGGTAAAACAAGATCCATTAGCTGCTGTATCGGAAGTTTTTAATGCATTTATATCAAATTGCCAATCCGTATATACTGTTGGTGAAAATGTCTGTGTGGATGAGATGCTAGTTGCATTTCGTGGCAGATGCAGGTTTAAAATGTACATGCCAGCGAAACCTGCCAAATATGGAATCAAAATTATGGCGTTAACAGATGCAAGGACGGGGTACCTTTTTAATTCATACATATATTGTGGGAAAGAGTCAGAAGGATTCGATCTTAATGACGACGAAAAAGATATTCAAAGCCTACACAGGCTGTGCTAAAGCTTGCACGACCTATTTATAATACCAATCGAAATATTACGGCCGATAATTGGTTTTCGTCCATAGAACTAATCAATCTGTTAAAAACCAAAAAACTTACTTTGTGGGGACTTTAAAGAAAAATAAAGCAGAAATTCCACCTTCGTTTTTGCCGAACAGACAAAAACAAGTTAACTCATATCTTTATGGATTTACAAATGACATAACTTTACTGTCCTATGTCCCGAAAAAAAACAGGGCTGTTTTGCTTATTTCATCAATGCATCATAATCCAAGTAATGATGTTCAAACTGAGAAGCCAGAGATTATTGCGTATTATAATCTAACAAAGGAGGTGTGGACACTTTAGACCAAAAGTGCAGCATCTATTCCTCTAGTCGCAGGACTCGTCGTTGGCCCATGGCCATTTTCTTTAGACTTATTGACATAGCATCTGTAAATTCATATATTGCGCACCAATCATATCGAGATAATGAAAAAATGAGCCGTTCTGATTATGGAAAGCAATTAGGAATGATGTTGGTAAAGCCAGAAATGAAACGCAGGTTTCAAAATGTTCATCTACCCCGTGATATTAGATTTTCCCTCCAGCGGCTACTCCAACTGGAAACTCCATATTATGAAAATACCCAAGCTCAAGAAGTTAAAAGAACAACATGTAGAAGGTGTCCAGCCAAAAAAGAAAGGAAAACAACCCATATTTGCATAATGTGTAAGACTCCGATATGTTGCAATGCACCGAAAGAATTTGCAAGGAGTGTGCATCTTAAATTTTTTCACATTTTTTCCCATGCGGTTTTTCCCAAAAGTGTATCTTTTGTTGCTAATGCGATATTTTGTATCCAGAGTTATTTTGTTTTCAGGATATCTTTAAAAAAGTGTAAAAAATTTTGTTGAAATGTCATTCATACAAGTTTATTTTAAATTTAAAAAAATGTTAAAAAAAAGTGTTGTTAAATATATTTTTTACAAAGAAAAATTGTGTTGTTTAAATTTATACATTTAAACAATTTTTACCAAATCTAAAAACCTTAAACAAATATATAAACACATAATATACATATATTATTTATTTACTATAAATTTTTTTATTTATTATAACCGGTAAAAAATACCGGGAGTCTGTTATGACGTACCAATAAAAGGATGTCTGTAGTTAAGGGTTAATGCAATTAGTCGAGAAGACTTAAAGGTAAAGCCTATGGAAAAAGTCCGAAAGTCATGCCGTATTTGTACTATTCATTTTAGTCCAGGAGCTCGGTATATTCCTGGAACCAGAAATAAATCTACCTTAAAACAGGATGCAATTCCATCTTTGTTTCTTACTACTTCTTGCAGGAAAGAAGGTGGGTTTAATTAATTCTTAGAATTTTATTACATAATTGTAATTTACCTTTTGATATTTGCATAATATTATTATAGAATAAATCATATTAATCATTAGTGTTTATAAAAATATATGAATTAAAAAAAAATACAATTGTTTTTTTTTGTTGTTTTTATTTCAATTAAAAATAAAATTATATAAACCCGCCAGGTGGCGTTGGCCGCAATGATCAAATATAAGGTTAAAAGTTTCCTATCTATTCCCATAATAGTTATCCTTTATCTATGATTTTAAAGAAAAAAAAATGATTTGACATGAGTAATTTATAACGCCAAATAAAATATTACTGTAACAAATGTTTCAAAAGCAATTAAAATAAATAGCGTAAAGTATTCGTGGATAACTGGTCTTTAAAACACTTGCTTTATTTCGAGAACTTCGACTACTCCGTCGCGCTAGAAAAATCGCGCGTTTTAAAGACCTTAATATCCACTTATACTTTAATATACCATTTTTTCTTAACCCTGCAAATTTTAGAGGTATTGGGTAATGTTAATAAAAAACAATTAGGTAAAAGGCCTTGAAAAAATGTCTCCATAATTCCGCTTGCTCAAATATCTCTTGGGTAGATATATTTTTTTTATTATGGGGCAATCTACGAAAGCTTAAAGCCTAAGTACTAACTATCTGTAAAAAAAGTTGTTGGATCTGCGGATCTACGAGGTGGCCGGCAAGTTTTTGCTGGAAACCCTTCTGAAAGATGTATAATATTTAGCAAGAATCGAGATATGTCCCCTCAGCATTTCTTAAGAAGAAAATGGTCGGGTATAAATACCTAAAAAATGGAAAATTTTAAGTGCAGATCAAACTGATTTTTTTTTAACTGCAGCTTCTGATCAAAATTATCTTTAAATAAAAGTGGTTGATTATTGGTATGGCCGGTGCATGCAGAAGGAAGGAATTTACAAATTAATTAAAGGAAAACGTAAAATTGAAACAAAATCTGATTTAAATTAAAATACCAGACAACAAAATCCACAGCAGCAGAACTTTTGCAATCACTGGCGAGAAAAACTTGAATATCATTCGAAAGTACATTGCTTTAAGACCTAAAAATACTCCGCATAACAGATTGGTTGTTGCTTATTAAAATAAACAATGTACTTAGTGTGTTAAAATTAATAAATTTAAATAATGCCCTTTATTGTTGCAGCTTTCTTGAGACCAAAAGACAAATCCTAAGCAATATGAAGGACACTTCCTACAATTTTTTTAATTTACGACTAACACTTACAAAGTTATGGGCGATTTAAATAATTTTATATTTTGTTTGTTTGAGAAATATTTTGGTCCTTTCTGAGAAGGAGCATATTTCAATTCATGTTACGACCATTTTTTTAAAGAGTTTCCAGCAAAAACATGCCTGCCAGTTTGTTCATCCCAGTACAAACAATTACAGTCTTGGTCTAGCTGTTTTAAAGCAAAAATAAATTTTATAACTTTAAAATTTGCTTTGGATGCTCAACTGACCAGATGTTTATTAAAAAAAAAAGATTAAAAAGCTTAAAAATCTGTAGTAAAGCTACGTTTCCACCGGAGGAACATGAAGGAACTTTTGTGTTTCTGTTGCTTGTTGCTCAAAAATGTTTCCCAAAGTTCCTTAAAGTTCCTAATTGTTCCTTCTTGTTTCGGCAACAACTGTTGCCTGTTTACGATTGTTGCTGGTTTCCAGTTTTAGCGGTAAACTTCAAAAGAAATTTGGCAACAACAGGGAACAGAAACATATTGTTTTCCGAGTGGAAACAGATACTGCAACTTGTAGTTACTTGTTTTTTAAGAAATTTTTGACACTACCATTATTTATATTATTTCCGATGTGTAGATCGTTATTTTTAATGCATTGAGTAGGTGCATGCCACCATATTCACTTCTATCACGGGGACTTGGTTTCACCCAATATTTATGCTTTTTTTTTCTTTTTTGCCGACAACACTATACAGTGTGTCCCAAATTGGTGGGGAATGTATGGGGATCTTGGAAACCACGATAGATAAAAAATCGTTAAATGGGGAAAGTTTTGGACAATTATGTTAGTAAGCTAATCCCGTTTACTACATGGTTTTATCTATTCAGGTTTTTGAGAAATTTTGAAAAAACCTGAAACATGCATTTTCGAAAATCGGTCATATTTTTTTCATAAGTAAAAATTTTTCAAATCTGTGAAAACTTCTTTAAAGCAACTTTTTTTGTAGAATATGACCGAGTAGTCAATTTTTATTTTCTACGTTTCGGGTTTTTAGAATTATCATCAACGTTACTTTTTCATATGGGCGCCATATTGGATTTTTTCGCAGCCACATAATGCTTTTTATTCGGATTTCAACAATGTATAACATGTTATAGTTTGGAAGTTTATAACCTCATCTACTTTAAAAAACAAATATTTTCTCAGTTGGCCTTGATTCCGGCGAATGCCATCTAGCGTCATTGGCAGCAGAAGAAAAGTTAATATAGCTGCGCAAACGTATTTCGACAATTTTTCTGAAAGGCAGCTTCCTAAACTAACACACTTTTGAAAACTGGTTACAAGTTTACATGAATTCGGAAGTTTTAAAAAACCACGACCTAAGAAGTACGTTGAAAAAATCGACAACGAGATGCTGCAAACCAACATTTTAAAGAAAATCCAACAACCAGGGATGTTGATAGAGAATACCACATACCTAAGTCAACCGTTCATAGGGAAGTTAGGACTATTTAAAAAAAAATATCGTTAATATGTTGAGAGAAATGGACAACATTTTGAATTTTAAGTCGTTATTTTACATCTTCATTTTAGTAGGAATCTTAGTTTGGCCACTTTTCATTGCTTTTGTTTTCACTTGTTTCAATTAACTTGTTACGTGTAGTTTTGTTGTAACACGGTATTAAGGTTATAGCTATGTTCGCGAACCCATTTCTGTAAAATGTCTGTTTCGCTTATCAATTTTGCCAATTACTAATATTTTATTGTTTACAAAAAAAAAATGACGTTCGCCGGAATTAAGGCCAACTGAGAAAATATTTGTTTTTTGATATAAATAAGGTTATAAACTGTTAAATTATAACATGTTATACATTGTTGAAATCAGAATAAAAAGCACTATTTGGATGCACAAAAATCCAATATGGCGTCCATATGAAAAAATAAAGTTGATGATGATTCTAAAAACCCAAAACGTAGAAAATAAAAATTTACTACTCGGTCATATTTTACAAAAAAAGTTGTTTTAAAGAAGTTTTTACAGATTTGAAAAATTTTCACTTATAAAAAAATATGGCCCATTTTCGAAAATGCATATTTCAGGTTTTTTCAAAATTTCTCAAAAACCTAAATAGATAAAACCATGTAGTGAACGGGATTAGCTTACTAACAAAATTGTCCAAAACTTTCCCCATTTAACCGAATTTCTATCTATAGTGGTTTCCAAGATCCCCATACATTCCCCAGCAATTTGGGACACACTGTATAGGCCGCCGCTGCTGCCGCTATTTTATCATCTTGTTTATCAACCGCGGTGGAAACAGTAACTAAAAAAGTTGCTCTCTTTCAGTTACGAGAAACATTAAAAGTTATGTCAGTGGAAACAAAAAGTTTACATTTGTTGCCTTCTAGTTTCTAAATTCACAAACAAGAAGAAACACAAGGCAACAAAAATGTTGCTAAATGTTGCTATTTGTTCCTCCAGTGGAAACGTAGCTTAAGGGAAAAAAAGTCTAAGTTCCATA
The DNA here is from genome assembly GCA_019359885.1 of Listronotus oregonensis. Classification (NCBI taxonomy): domain Eukaryota; kingdom Metazoa; phylum Arthropoda; class Insecta; order Coleoptera; family Curculionidae; genus Listronotus; species Listronotus oregonensis. Next base: position 82,756 of record JAHBCN010001382.1, read on the forward strand.
TTTGGGACTCTACCCAAATTGTCTTTTTCAAACCAAATTAAATTGCAAAATTATTGTGCAAAAGAACGAACCAAATTTAATAAAATTTGGCGTGATATTTGAACATATCATGATGTTTTTTTTTGACCGAATACGGAGGTCCTTATACAAATCTAAAGGATTGAAAAAAATCACTTAAAAAAACATGCTTTTTTAACTTTATTTTTGGTTATTGCTATTCTGTAACAAACATAATGCATTTTACGATTTTAAACCAATCTTATCTTGTAAATAATAATATGTTTTGTATTGTGGCGGATTAATTAATTGAAAAGGCCTCGTTGGGTACACGAAAAATCCCTAGATAGTTGCTAGATTTTTTGTTAATATAAAATAAATTCTTAAATGCGTTTTTTAGAAAAACTAATAAGTAAATAATCGTAAAAATAAGTTTATCCTGTAAGATAAAAGGTGTTCTATCCTAAAATCATTTAGTTTGGCCGTGACCAGTTTCAAAAAGAAGGAATTTTAGGATAGCTTATCCATATCCATTTTTTAAGTTAGGTCCGATTGGGGTCTTATATCTTAAAACTAGTTTTTGACCAAATTTGACTTTAGATTCTCGACCAGCGGCAGCGCCCCAAAAACCTCCATATACGAAATTTCAATAAAATTGGCCGTTGGTGCGATAAGTAAAAGTTATCAATAAGTCTAGCTTAATGTTGAGTGTTTGTACTATATCGCGGCAAAAATTCAAGTTGTAGATACTTTTAAAGATATAAATTTTTAAATTTTACATTAAAACTGTAAAATTTGAGCGTAAATTTGTCCTTTATTTATAAATAGAGTTTAAAAAAAACTTTGCACAATTCATAAGACTATTTAATTGTCTTTTAAAAGACTTTTTACGATTTTTTTTTCTAGGAGATCGACACTTGGAAATACGTGAAAAACACGCAATAGAATGCAAACGAGAAAAAGGCTAAAGTTTTAATCGCGCCTGTAAATATCTATTGCTCTTTTGTACTGGCCTTTCTTACAGAGATTTTGTGTTGAGATAGGGTACAGTTTTGTATAAAGTTATGCATAGGGCCTTAAAAATTTCCGATCTAAGTATATTTTTCAACCTGTATACCGTTTGTTTAAGGTAATGCGAAAAAACGACACAAACTTAAAATCAACTGTAATTAATTTTTTTTTGAAGAAGCCTTGTAGGTAGTAAAAATAACACTATAGCCACAACGTTTTACTCGAATATTCGGGCGTAAAATACAATTTTACGCTTCCATTTGAAGGCGTAAAATTGCACTTTACGCCCTAGGGCAAAAAAGTAACACAAACTCATTGATAAATTTATAAAACAGCAATTAAATTACATAATTTCTCAGTTTTTAATAATACAACAATTTATTTATTTAATGTTATATTAAAAGTATACTAATTACAATACTCCTACAAGAATACCAGCAACGCACTTTTCTGGCAACTACTGTAAGCAGACTTTCTGTAAAAGAAGCGGCCTTGATGACTCTAACACGCCTCCGCATGGTCGGTCTAGATACTAATGTAGGCACTGGCTCAACTGGACGACGCCTGTGGAGGGATATTACGAGAGAACTTCCAATTCTACAGGCAAGAGCGGACTCAGTTGCAGCAAGGTTCGTTTTCAATAAACCCTACACTATTAACATAAAGGGAACAATACCAATAAGAGGCGAGTCTAAAGGAACCATTAGCCTGTACACTGACGGCTCTAAGACCAAGGTGGGCACAGGCTGTGGCATATACTCACCAACCATAAACCTGAAAATCGGATGGCCAATGGGCGCCGATCCCAGCGTGCTTAAATCCGAACTAACAGCCATAACCATAGCGGCTTACGAAATTAAAAGCCGCAACATAACCAACCATACGATCTGTAATTATACAGACAGTAGACAAGCATTTCTAGCCCTGAATAGACCACGCATTACTTCAGGACTTGTACTAGAATGTCATCAAGCCCTGACTAACCTCTCTCTAAATAATGTGGTCAACCTAGCCTGGATCAAGGGACATGACAGATCTAAAGGTAATCATACCGCTGACTCGCTGGCCAGGGCGGCTGCGGGACAGAATCTAGTTGGTCCCGTCCCCACCACTGAATTGACAACAATACCGATTAAAGACATCATTAAAGAATACTCCCATCGACAATTTAAAGAAAAATGGGATTATACTACGAACTGCAACTTCCCAAAAATAATGTTGAGCTATCCAGACAAGTCAATAGCGAAAAAAAAACAAAAATGATGTCCAGAAGGAACCTCCGAACACTAACGGGCGTTCTAACTGGCCACTGCGGGCTACGAGGACACCTATTTAAAATGGGTCTAACGGACACAGAATTATGTAGAGGCTGTGAACAAGAAAATGAGACAGTGGAACACATTCTTTGCGATTGTCCCGCCCTTACATTTAAACGGAACTCCATGCTGGGCACGAACTGGCCATTACTGGCCGAAATTAGGGAGATTCCACATAAAGACGTCGTCAACTATTTTAAATCAATAGGTTGGACGACGCAGTAAATCTCCCGCCCACAAGAGGAAGCACAAAGGACCTACTGAGGTCAAGGTGCAGTGGTATATTACCACCCTCTGAACATTCAGATCAGAAGCAGACTTTTTCTGCAGCTTCTTCCATTTCTGGATTATTCCGGCTCATAATTCAAATTTAAAAACCACTTTTTTGAAAACTTTGTTGACACCACATGTAATTATTTCTTTGATAACCTAAAATTGCTTAATTAATTTGACTTAAGCTTGACAGTAACACCAACAAAAGAATCCGATATACCAGTGTCAACAAAAAAAAATAATAACGGAAAAGCTTTTAAATTGCAATTACATGGATTATTAAATGAAGCAAAGTTAATTATAATTTTTTTCATAAATTAAAAAATATATAATTAAATTCGACACCTGGGGTAAAATTGAAAAATATACAGTGCTTTTTTTTAATGCCCTCCCCTCTTTATTTTTTGAACGGATCAATTCAAAATATTAAAACTTGAGGTAATGTAATTGATGCATGAATACTATTTTTTAAAGTAAAATTGACAGATAAAAATTTCAAGATGGCTGCTGGGCGCCATCTTAATAAAAAAAAGTTAAATGAAAAGAGTGGTCTTCTATCGCATCATTTTAAAGCTCCTGACAAGTACTTTACAACCCTAGAATATAAATTCAAATCCTTTACCTACTACAAAATGGTTTTATATTTAATAATTACCTGAATACTTTAACATTACACTTGATAATTCAAAAAAATACGTTAAATTGCCCTGAACTTCTTGACACAAGAACAGTCGGTCTGAAATTTCACGCCAAACATTTTCAAACACGGTAACATCGATATTTCTACAAACATTTGTTATTCTCTGTCGTATATCCAATATTGAAGTAGGCGCAGATTCGTACACCTTTTGTTTCAAATAGCCCAATAGAAAAAAGTCCAGAGGTGTCAAATCTGGCGAGCGAGCTGGAATCGCTTCCATTTTTTCTTCCAATGGACGACAATTGGCCATTTTAAAAATTGTTCACACAGTATCTACCACTATAACCGAAAACTAAATGAGAATATTTTAACTGTACAATGATGTTTGCTTTTGTACTGAAATTTTTGTCACTCTCAATAAAAAAAACCACCAACGTTATTGAAACTATCTCTGTTGTTGTAGATACGACAGAGATTAATAACTATTTGTAGAGAAATGCATGTTAGTGTGTTGATATTCAGGTACGAAACTGAACCTGCTTTAATATTGGATATACGACAGAGAATAACAAATATTAGTTTGTAGAAATATCGACGTTACTGTGTTTAAAAATGTTCGGCGTAAAATTTCGGACCGACTGTTGTTGTGTGAAGAGGCAACCATTTCCAGCATTTTCTCAACTGAACTTAACGTTATTATTTAAATTATTAAGTCAAATCTTAATTTATTCGGGTAATTATTAAATGTACCACCATTTTGTAGAAGGTAAAAAAATTGACTTTATATTCTAGAGTTGTACAGCACTCGTAAGGAGCTTCAAAATGATGCGCCACAAGACCACTCATTTATTTTTTTTCCAAGATGGCGCCCAGCAGCCATCTAAAAATTTTCATCTGTCAATTTTACTCTAAAATATAGTATTCGTGCATCAATTACATTACCTCAAGTTTTAATATTTTAAACTAATCCGTTCAAAAAATTAAGAGGGGGGGCATTAAAGAAAAGCACTGTATATCTCCGAAAGTATTAACTCTGGTAATTGGAATTTTTACCACGATATAGTACAAATACTCGGCATTAATCCAATCCAATCCATGGCTCTACAACCCGGTGTGGGTCTTGGCCGCCTCAACAATTCTCCTTCATTCTCTCCGATCCTGTGTGGCTTCTTCCCAATCGAGCACCCCCAAGGTTTAAAGGTCCTTGCGGATATTATCCCGCCATCGAAGTTTTAGTAGTCTTTTGTTGTTAGGGGTTTCTTCCCAGACCATTTTAATTAGCCTTGAGTCATTACTCCTCTGGACATGCCATCTTAATCTGTTTGACTTAATTTCTTGAACTATACTTGGACTATTATATAGTTCATATACCTCGTTGTTCGTGCGCATCCTATACCGCAATGTTTGTTGATCCCAGACTGCTCCAAATATTTTTCTAAGAATCTTTCTTTCAAAACGATTAAGTAGTAACGTGTCTTGTACAGTCATGGTCCATGTTTCGCTAGCATAAGTTACAACTGGTCTTATAATAGTTTTATAAATATTCGGCATTAAGCAAGAATTATATCAAAATTTTAGCATTAATAGTTTTTTCGTAATAAAAAATCGTGTAAAAAATGTCCTTTTTTTTGGAAAAAATCGTTTTTGCAACCGCGTCAACACTGCCAGACATGGAATTTTTCATTTACCTACTATCTAATTAATCCTAAAACTGTACTTCGCAGGTTAGTCAGGGTGGCTGCAAGCTCTTGGACTAGAAAAACACTACTTTGTAATACTACCACAAATATGCTATAATAAAAAAACTTATAAAAGAATATGTTGTTCTTTTTTAATTAGTGCCAAACAAAGAAGTTTTATTTATTTTAAAAACATTTTTGCTGTTTATAAAGGTAAGTAGAATTTACTTTTTAAGAGCGTTATAACTCGGTCACATCTCTAGGGAGGACAGATTCCATTTCTTTTATTCAATTTTCCACTTGGCTTGGTACCTTGAAATCATTTTTGTGACTTTTTAAACAGATATTTTCTGACACTAAAAATCAGTTTATATGCGGCATGTTCAATTTTAACAAGGGTTTGACTAAAGAGACACTAACAAGGTATAACATTATTGTAATTCTAACCATAACAGTGAAATCTGTATAAATAAAGCTAACCAAGTTAAAATAAATATTTATGGGCGTTTCTGCACTCATTGGAAAATCGTTGTCCCAAGCAAGTTTTATACAATTTATGTCATTATTACTTTGTTCTGTATACCAATGACAACAATATGCTACGTTTCTTTAAAAGTGTTAGACAATGGTTTCAATAACACTTAAATCTGGGAATTCCATTGCCTTTATTTGTTAATTGTTACACAACGTTTCGGTTAGTGATGTTTACCGAAGCTAGACCGACTTTTCACGGTTCAGCAACGGCAGCCAGATATTCGGAATGTTCACACTAGGTTTGCTAATTTGCAACCTACCTTTGGTTGCTTGCAATTATTACGGCTTTTTTAAATTTTCTTTTCTTCCAGTGGGTTTCCGACCATTGTATGCGGTCTTGTTTTGACCATGTGTGTTCGGCAATCCCTGATTTCGACGTTTCACCTCGTTTCCCGATGTATACTTCACCACATTCACAGGGAATTTGGTAGATACAGTAATTTTTTGAAACATTGTTGTCCGGTCTCGTCTTACAATTAGCAAGAATACTTCTCAGAGTGGTTTGGGATTTAAATGCTGTTTTAATATTATACTTATTCGCTATTCTGCGGATCGTTTCTAAAGTTCCTATAATATACGGAATAGACATAAATATTTGGTCCTGTGGGTTCAAATTAGAGTTTTTTGTCTTATCTTGATATTTATCGATTGTTTTCTTAACCAATCTCTCACTGCAGACTTATTTCGGCATGCAGGGATTTCTTACTGTTACATAAGGTCACTGCGCGGTTATATACAGTACGTATGACTCCTTGCTTCGTTTCGTTAAAGTGATTGGAATTCTGGTGTAAATATTGTCCAGTGTGGGTAGGTTTTCTGTATACCGAGGTTGGTATATGTCCATTATTTCGTTTGACTAAAACGTCGAGAAAAGGTAGAGCCGAATTTTGTTCCTTCTCCATTGTGAATTTGATACAGGGTAAAAGACAATTTAGATGTTTTAAGAAACCTTTAAGTTCTTCGTCATTACCTGTCCATACAATAAAAGTATCGTCAACATATCGTATCCAAACTTTTGGTTTGAAATGTGCAGTTTTAATTGCGTGTACCTCAAACCATTTCATATAAATATTTGCTACCACTGGAGAGAGCGATAAACCCATGGAAAGTCCATCGCCCCGCGCATAGTACCCATCTTTCACTTAAAAGTAGGTTAGGTTAGGTTTAAAGTGAGTGGACTTTTTACGCCCTCCACTGCGACCGCCGGTCTATTGTGGCTCACACCTTTTTATATTTCTCCACGAGCACAATATGTGTTCTGGTGTCTCTGTCTCCTGGAGCGTATGACGAGCAGACTATTAGATCCGTTATGTCCTCCTCTCCCGGTCTAGTGACGTGGTTAGCTACCTTGTCCTGGTCACAGAAACCAGATGTTCCTTCTGAGACCGTATCTCCGGCCTTTCCCTATGAAAACGGACATATCCGCTTTCTGTTTAAAGCCAGGGAACCCTTTTCCCCATAAAAGTGGTACTGTCCGCCTTCTGTTTGGATTAAGAGATCCCTTCCTAAGCACCTGTTTTTTCGGGATGGATTAGCCCTTCCCCGTGAAACAGGCGCCTGTGACTTTAGGGGCACCTTTCAAAACGGATTTACCCGTTTCGGTCGGCACATCTTTGTCTGCTGGTGACCTTGGGTGGCACCTCTCGAAACGGATTTATCCGTTTCGGTCAGCGCACCTTTGTCACTTTTTTCCTATGAAAGCGGTTCTGTCCGCTTTCTGTTTGGAGCTAGGGAAGTAATAGTCCAACACGGCAAAGCCCCATTACCGCAGTAAGGCTAGATACTGTAAGAGGTCGCCCTGTATCTCAGAGGCACCGTTGGAGACACCTGTTTAAAGCACAGGATGTCATTCACTCATCAGCACGGTATGCTAACACCTTGAGTTAAGTCTTGTGTTCGTCTTAGCTTCGGATCCCGTTCCATACGCTAGCAACAAGAGTTGCCGATAACCAGCAACTCTAGCGCATGTTCTAAAAGATCCTACTGGGCCCAACCACGGCAACGACGTACGAACACAGCGGTGGGTAGCAAACCCTATGTCTGATTTTATTAGTTACATTACAAAATGCAAAAACCGTAAGCTTTATTATTATCACGCAATATCGCTACGTTTGTTGATTTCATCAATTAGCGATAAAATTTAACATATCTGTCAAATAAATACATTTAGTCCAAATTAAGTTACTAACTAATTTAGTTACAACTCTTTCGCAGCCATACCCATGCCTATATTCCCTTTAAGCCCTTTTTTTATTATAATTATTCTTAACATATAATTTATAAATGTCTTTCCTCTCTTGTTTAAAATAATCCATACTTAAATAATATTTTACCAAATAATTGAAACTAATATCAGTGTTAAAGAAAGTCATTTAACCGATATGTCCAACTTTATAGCTAATTGAGGAAATGAATAAACCTAGCAATATAGCATGATAGTGATAATGATAATATATATAATATATATATATATATATATATATATATATATATATATATATATATATATATATATATATATATATATATATATATATAATATATATATATATATAATATATATATATATATATATATATATATATATATATATATATATATATATATATATATATATATATATATATATATATATATATATATATATATATATATATTAATTATGATTTACTTTAAAATCTTCCACTCGTGGTGTGACCAGTTTTAAAAGGAGGAAATTTAGGTAAGTTGACTTTACCTCGACTATTCAAAAACCACATCACACTTAACGGTAAATTTCCGCATCTTGTTATGTAAATAACCTTTTTTCTTTCTTTTTATTAAAATGTGACCGGATAAAATAAAAACCTATGAAATAAAAAAAATATATTGATAAAATATTAATATAATTTGTATTAGGAAACACTTTTCAATGTTCGTGTGTACTAAGAGAATTTGTATACGCAAGAAAATTTTCGCCCTAAATATTATAAAATTTATATAATTTTCGTAGTTCCCTGCTTATGCACAGTTTATCCTGTAACCCCAAACAAATTCCTGTTCTGACAGGAGTTAATTTAATCAACGTCTTCACCATAATTTGATAAGGTGTAACGGGCCCTTTATACACAGACCCCGGTGGCCTAATGTATCCTTAGATATTTATCTCCGTCAAACAGAGTTGGAGAATGTGTTTAGCTTGTTACCTGATTGTCTTTTGGCCATATTTTGTCTGCACAAGTATTTCAAAGCATAAAAATATCAGGAATTTAGGAATAAAATTTTCTTTGTTATATTTTTAATAAAGACCATGATAGTTTTAAAATACTGGCTGTGTAAATATATACTCAAAGAAAAAATATTGCTTATTGCATTATATATTTGTTTTTCTCCAAAATTTTATAAAGTTTTCAATCTTTACCTCTTTGTGTTGAAGATAAAATCACAGAGGAATTAAAGAAATGGAACTATTTTGGTTATAACATTTAATTGACAACGGCGACAATGACGACAAAAAAAATTAATTCCGTAACTTAATAACAATTCAGTACTTTAAGTTTCCTTCTCTAGCTCTAAGAATAGCCTGCACCCTTCTAGACATGCTTCGCGGGAAAACTTTGATGTTTTCTTTCGGAATTCGATTACATTCTTCCTGTGCAGTTGTTCGCAATTCGGCAATTAAGCTAGTTGCGGATTCTCGTGCTCGAATCTGCGCTTTAGGATAGAATGTCCCATACATGTTCCACAGCATGTTCTTCAGGACACATTGGTGAGCAATATGTAGCTTCAATTAGAGACTCAAGGTAGTAAATAACTTGCAGCATATGCACGGGCATTTTCATGCATGATTACAAAATCATCAAACCCAGTGTCGTAAAATATGCTCTGCAAGGTTGGTGCGTATGTACCAGTCATCATTTACTCTTAAATTAATTTTAATAAGCTCTGTGCGAATGTCCCCACTAATGCCACCCTATAACATAATGGGAGCGACACCAAAGCTAACGTTTTCTGCAAGATTTCATTCTACGAAACTTTCCCCAGATCGTCTGTATACTCAGCCACGTAAATCTGACTTCCCTAATTGTATTCTTGTTTCATTTTTGAACAGAACTCTGCCCCACCGTTATTTATTCTTGATAGCAGGGGCTCTTGCAAATTGTTAAAGTTACAGTTTTGTACGTGGGAGAAGCCTAGATCCTGTTGTGTCGCTTTATTATATGAGAAACAATCAATTATTGGTGCACTATTTCCGCGCAATTTATTCTTCTCTGTAAGTTTACAAACTGCGTCGTAAAGTTGTTCCCCACATGTTAGATCGAAGACAGATCGAGAGATCTGGTCATATGTGGTCTGGCACTGGGGTTTATGAACATATGAAGTTATGGAACTTCTTGTGGTCCAACTTCTTTTTAAATATGCACATTCTATGCATTTTAAAAAAATTTGCTAGGTAAAATGGTTCATTTCCTGGAATATCTGTAATCTTTAAAACATCAAATTTAGCAAAAATATTTTACGCAGCTGAAAAAAAAATTGCAGAACTGTGTAATTTTTGTTATTAAGTAATCTGCACTCTAGGTAATAAATTTTCGTCTAAACAATAAAAACACCCCATGTCTCATGAGACTTTTTATGAGCTTTATTTTGACACAAAAAAAATATGTTGAGAGTTTTGGAAGTAAATTTAAAGTTGGTGGACATAATCGCCTCCTCCTTTTTAAATATCTTTATAAAACTATAAGAAATCTTTATGCAAATGCTTATGACAAAACAAATTGAATCAGATTTTCTTATTTACAATTGTCTGACCCTAATTACATTACCCTTGTTTAATAATTTGTAATCCAATTTTCAGTATAAAATTTCCCAAAATGTAGTTTTCGATCAGGTGTTTTATCGTCTTCTGATTTCGAATTCATAGCAGCAGAATGTATCTCGTTTTAGCTGGTTAGAGTTAGAACGACATTGGAAATGCGGGAAAATCTGCTTTAAGTTATTTACTTTCATTGACTGTTGTTTACGAAAACAGCTTTTGCTCCCAGGAGAAGGCAAAAATAGCTTAAGCTTGTTTCTTATAACAAAGGATTAAATTGGAACAGTGTTGAAAGTGGCTTTTTCTTATGTATGTGTTAGAATTTATTGTAAGTAGGTGTTCTGAGTGACAAAAAAAGGTAAAAACCTTTTTATATACAGGGTGACCCATGTTCGACACTTTTATAAGGTATCTCCGTAATTGTTAGTGCTATGAAAAAAGTAGTATAGGCGACATGTGCTCTCTTTGGGTCAAACTTAAAATAGTAAAATCAAAATGTGAAAATTTTCGCTCGCTAAACGGGTACGGGGAAAAATCAAAGAATTATCATTTTCAGAATGACCCTATATTTTCGTACTAAAACTGGAACTTTAAAATTAAGGCGCAAAGAATTTTGAAGTCCAAATATATTTTCCCTTAGTTGGCAATAAAAGATTTGAATTTTTTCACTGGTTTTTAAATAAGTCTACAGAGGATCGGTATTTTAACAAAAAAACTTTGGCCAGTTAAATATCGAATAAAAACTTGCAATATTCTTAACCGATATAATAAAAGACATTGCAACTTCACAAATCCCCACATAGTCTAAGAGCTAGTAAACAGTTGATGACACATAATTTAAGAAAGCCTTCAATTTTTTCAGTTAGTCCGTTATACTTACCCTCCATACGATCGAGGTCAGTTAAGCCCAATCGCGGTTCGTTCAATGTCAATCAGGTGTGACAAGTGCTAAAATTTGGGAAACTAAAAAATTATTTTAAGAAAGCTGCCGTTTTAGTATGTCAAAATATATTATTATAGGTACTCAAAAACAAAATTGCAGACCATTTCGACGGTTATTCCGTTATGGCAGGACTTTTTAAAATAAAAAAAATGAAAAGTGTTTAAAAATCTGAAATTTATTTATGTTATGCTTGACAGTATTAAAAACATATATTTTTCACTGCAGACGGATCTGCTGGTTGCTTTGACCTGGCAGACAGTGAAATATTTCTTCCCGCGCGAGTAAGAATGTCCTCAGCTTATTCTAAAACGTTGACATTGATCCATGAAGTGAACACAAAAGCTTACGAAATATTGATAAGAGCAAATGTTTTTCCTTCTCCTCCCAATATCCAAATATTTAAGTACCGTGAGAACAAACTCCCTCTCACCACATTTGAGACACCCACAGTACATTAGTACTTAGGCATCAGCTTTCGTGGACTGTCCCAAGATAAAAAAATAATTTCGCATTTTGTTGACTATTTCACTAGAGTGCTTTACACTAGTGCAATGTCGTAGCAACGACCTGTTTTCCACTGGCAAAACTCAAAACTTGTTGAGAAGCCATTATGTTTTAAGCATTTGGAAAAACGCATCTCAAAATCAACCAACAACGTTGGACCAACTTCTGTATGATTGGATGGAGCAAGGAAGCTCCTTTATATTTAAATGGCTCGAAGGAGATCAATTGCCATGTCTCGTCAGCGGTTTAATTGAAAATTATTCAGGTAATTATATAGCCACATTATTTAAACAGGACACTTGATTTGCTAATTTTAATTTCAATTTTCAGAAACCGATAAAGACACAAAAATATGAAGAGAAAATATAAAGATTCATTTTTTTTATTTTTAATATTGTTTACGATAAATATTTGTATTCTTAATTTATATTTTGCTTAAAAAATTAAAAAATAAAAATAATAATGCCAATTATATATTTATAATACCATTATTATATTTTACCAATAGACGTAGGTTTGTAATGACCCATTTTACCTATTATCCATGTAAATACAGTAAGTATGATCATTTATATTATTCATATTATTTCTTATATTTATAGTAGTTCATAAAACAGTCAGCAGATTTCATGTATAGAAAAGAAGTTCTATATATTTGTGCTTGCGCAGGAGGAAATATTTTACTGTCTGCCAGGTTAAAGCAACCGGCAAATCCTACTGCCGTGAAAAATATATGCTTTTAAATCTGTTCAACAATTTCAAAAAAAAAAAAAAAAATAATTTTGGAAAGTTCTGCAAGAACGTAATAACTGTCGAAATGGTCTGCCATTGTGTTTTTGGGTACTTATATAGTATAACGGACTAAATGAGAAAATTTAAGACTTTCTTATATTATGTGTCATCAGCTGTTAAATGGCTCTTAGACTAACATGGTACGACCTGTTCGTCAACAAGGTCGATTTGGGGTAAATGTAAGATATTTTTTATTTCAAAATAAACTGGTGTATTCCTGTTTAAAAGATTATTAAAATGCAGATATATATCTGGACATACTGCAATCAAACCTTTTTGATATCCTTGATGATGTTCGTTTAAATGTAGTAATAGAGATTTACTTTCAACAAGGTGGTGCCCCTGCCCATAACGCTTTTCGAATAAAAGAGTATTTAAATACTTACTTTAGCAACTGGACATGGAACACAAGGACCTATAAGGTGGCCACCACGAACTCTGGATCTAGAACCTTTAGATTTTTTTGTTTGGTTGGTGTTGGGAAATAAAATTTATCAACAAGTCATCTTAACCCGATACAAACTTGATCAAAAAATTCATTAGGCTTTCCCAGAAATATAAATGCAATAAAATCCGTTCGAAAAAGATGTCAAGAGCGCATTGAAAACAACGAAGGGGCTTTCGAACATTTGCGATTATTTCCGGTTTTTTTCCCTTAATCTAAATCTATTATTTTATTTGACAAAATTTATAGTTTTTAATTTACTTTCTTGTGCCAACACGACAAAAGTTTAAGAAACAAAAAAGTTGTAAGTATGTTCTAGAGTTTTGTGGCGGATTTATGTTTCAGTATGTTTTCTTTGGGATACTCGCCTTACTACTTTTTGGAAAATGGACCTCTTCGATCCGGGTTTCCGGGGTATAACGAACTGAGCCTGCTTAGCCCTATTAACCCCTATGAACTTGCAGATCGCCTGCAAGAAATAGAAGAAAAACCCCCCAAAAAACCCAAAAATCAAAAATATTAATCTACGTTTCGGTGGCAAGTCGGCCACCGTTATCAGGATGAAATTAAAATAAAAAAATTAAACTAAACCCAAAAAAATTTTGCTTCAAAAATTTAGGAGCTAAATAAAAAAACTAAATTTAAAGCAAAATATCTTTAAATTCAGTTTTTTTTTTACATTTAATTTTATCGTCAAAACGGTGGCCGACTTGCCACCGAAACGTTGATTAATATTTTTTATTTTTGGGTTTTTTGGGTTTTTTTCATTTGTTGCAGGCGATCTGCAAGTTTATAGGGATCAATAGGGCTGAGCAGGCTCAGTTCGTTATACCCCGGAAACCCGGACCGAAGAGGTCCCATTTTCCAAAAAGTAGTAAGGCGAGTATCCCAAAGAAAACATACTGAAAAAATTTATAATTTTATTTGCTTAATCTTAAAAAAAAATTATAAAAATTACAAAAAAAAACAATGGCGTACATTTTTTCCACAATTCTTTTCGATGAGATGCCACTAGAGTTGATAATTTTAAATTAACTAGACCCAAATTAGACCCCCAATAATACAAGTAACACTTACTAATTTTTTAGAAAATCAGCTACAAGGTATTTAAGATTATTACAATTCCTATTTTTTTTAATATTTAACACCCTGTATCTTAGAACCTATACATTTTCGGAGCCATATGTATGGAAATTGTTTTTTATGTGTTTCAATTGGCATCCCCTGTTCAAATTTGGCCGGGCATTTTTCGATACGAAGTCCGATTGATAATTATAATCAGGTAGGAACATTTTTTAAATAATTTAATTCCAACCAGGCAAATGTTATTTATTTGTACAATTTAAATATTTTGTTTATGTAATTGCAATGCAAAAAACAAAATTTAGCGTAAAATATGCTATTTTAAAATAAATCCAGCTTTTTGATGTTCCATTTTTAAAAGTGTATTATATTACAAATATTTTGCCTGGTTTATGGTATTTTTCTTTTTTAACTTTAATCAAGGGTTTTTAAAAGCCCAAATAACATTTGGGCTTTTAAATATGACTACTAAGCTTGGTTGGTTTAAAATTACGCGGCCTCCAAGTAAATGGATAACCCCGGGTCCAGCCAATCCGATTACACGTGGTTCACCCTTGTTGGGGATGGTCACACCGCATGTAGGCCGTGGACACCCTTGACCTGCAATAGTGTGTTGTGCAAAGCAACTTCTGAATGTTTTTGCGTAATACACCTACATGGAGCACAATAACATCTTAACCTGTCGATACTAAAATTGGTTGGTTTAAAATTACTTGACGAGATGGCGCTAGTTGCTTCTTACGTTCAATTGTATTGAATTACGATTGTTCTTAGGCTGGCTGCTTTGCAGGTCAAGGGTGTCCACGGCTTACATTCGGTGTGACCATCTCCAACAAGGGTGAAACAGGTGTAATCGGATTGGCTGGACCCGGGGTTATCCATTTACTTGGAGGCCTCGTAATTTTAAACCAACCAAGCTTAGTAGTCATATCTAACGGGACTTTTAATCTTTCTTTTCAGTTCATTAAGGAGCCTATATGCCCAAATAAACTCTACCTATTTGTTATTATTCATAACAAGGCTCAAGAAGTATAATTTATATATATATATATATATATATATATATATATATATATATATATATATATATATATATATATATATATATATATATATATATATATATATATATATATATATATATATATATATAATCGGTTTGCCACAGCATAACAATGGCGTATCATACTTTTCATAAAAATATTAGAGACCGTAATGTACGACACTGATAGACCTGACTCCCAACTTGCAAGGTATTTTTATGTGCAATTTATTCCTTAAAATAGAATAAAAAAGAAAGTCCTTGGGTTAAAGGACATAGTTACCTTTTGATTCTTGTGTTGCTTTCTTATAATTTGTTTTTTCAAAAACCAACCGTTTCGTACGAGGAAAATAAGTTATTTAATGTCGGTAAAAACCTACCATAAATTATCTATAAAAATAAAATTTGGTACGGAGGTAGATTAAAAGTAGGAGACGTCAGCTAAGAATGGTTTTTAGAAAACTTCCCCTCTAAAGGGGTGGAATGGGAAGGTAAAGGTTTGTACGCTCATTTTTGGACTTTGACGTATGAAAGTTGGAGTGTAGGCTATTAATTACGATTAAAAATGATCTGTTTTAACATTTTTAAAATAATATCCTTTAGATTGGTTAGAATGGAGATAAAAGTTTGTGTAAAAATATCGTCATTTTTAAAGTTTTAAATATGGTAGTTGGTCAGTAGGATTCTGATTTGATTACAGATAAAAGTTTGCATACAAAAAGGTGTATGTTTCTAAATTTTAAAATATCCCGTGAGAACGAAAAAAAAATTGCCAAAATAATGTAGCCCTGCGGGCAAAAGACTAGTAAATAGTAAAAATATGTTTATCGTGCATCCCTTGACTTAATCAAACTTGTTTTACGGTTTGTTTAAATCCGGTTAAATCAATAAAAAGCTAAAATTGTTAGGGTTAACAAATGGAAATGCTGAAAAAGCTCAGCAAATTTATTACTAAAAGTATGCTTATAAAACAGTACCATGTAATGAAGCTAGGGAAGGAAGTTAAAAATATGAGAGTTTCTTTTACTTAAGCATGGAATAACTATATACTTTATATGAATGTTAAAAAAATACTTTAAAGATAATCTCAATGAAATTTTATATGGAAAGCCTGACTTAATGCACGGTGTCAGAAAATATTTTAAAAATCCTAACTACAAATAAAGGAAATTATTTAAAAAAAAGTACCCACACACGAAGAAAAAATAAACAAAAGGCATTACTGATAATTAACTAATATCCAAAATAAAACTAACAAACTTAATAACATAACATTTCCACATATATTCTCAATCAAATATATACTTGGATATTAGAGTAGCATCATGTTGCAATGACGTATCGGACGAAATTCTAAATTATTCGTCGCAACTGTTACTGCTTCCTAAAGGATTCATCCTGTCTTTGCCAACATATTTCAGCTGACAATAACAGTGACTTAAGTTTGAAATATTAAACAGTAGTATCAGTTACTATTTGACCTTTACAAATTATATCTTGGTGAAAATTAGGAAATTAATTTTAATTAAATCACAGAAATCTAGCTTCCTACATTTTTTACTGTTTACACAATAGTAGTATAATTCGCTTTTTATTAAACGTATGGATTATTTTTTAAAAAAATATACATGGTGTTTTCTAAAGACTGTTTAAGAGTTTAGCATGTAACTTGTAATGTTCATATAACCATTTACGAAAAAATAATAAAAATATGTTTAACTTGACTTAATCATAGTTTGCTATGAAGTAAGTATTTTTAAAATAGCTTAAGTTTCTTTTTTTTAATTTAAGTGGGTATTAGGATAGTAGAAAAATACCATGGTTTTAAGAATATACAATATATAAGTTTGCATATCAACCTTTGCTGTTTCGGCTTCAAAGACACCGTGCGGCGTCTCAGCCGATCGCGAAATGACAAAAAGTTTCAGGGGATATTTGTGTAAACGATACCATTTTATTCAAGCGTTTCTTCTGATCGGAATTGTCGGCGAACGCGGGGTAGATTTTTTATTAATTGAATGATTATTACGATAATATAAGCATAATGTTGTAAATATTTGTTTATGGTCACCAAAGTCACTGTAAATAAGTATTAATTTTTTTGTCTCTATTACCAATTAATAATTATCCCTAGAATTACAAATCGGTTTAGATATCTACCCTGGGTATATTTTGATAAGTAAATAATAATAAATAAAATAGTAACGGTACTTTTAATTTTTTTTATATCTGTTAAATTTATCTTCTTTTTTCATATTTTCCATAAGAGAAACAAACATTGTTGAAAACCAATATTTTATGAAGATTTATTTGATTTTTTCCATTGATCGGATTCTCAATTTGTTTTGTTTTCAAAGTCCCAAATAAATAGACTTTTTTAGCAAAAAATCGCAATGGTATATTGTTTCTTAAAGCCAATTGTGTCTCTTTCTTGTTTGTTTAATGACGGTTTGACTGTTTACAAGTATAGCTATTTAAATCAATTTTTAACCAACTATATCTTGATAAAATTGAATTTGCTCCTTACCATTCTCTTGGTTATAAACAGAAAACGAAAAAATTTAAGTACTTATTATTCAGAACGATTTTAAGAGCAAAAATCCTGTGGGGTAAATGTTTACCCCGGTTTGTAGTTGACAGGTAAAAAAAGGGGTTTATAGTTCTAGGGTTATTTTATCATTACAAATGAACAAATGAATATTTATCTATCTATATATCTATCTATTGTATAAGGTAAAGCGAAAAAAAAAATATTGTATGGTGTGGTTAGTGGGTGTCTTAAGTCTGGTATGATGAAGCCAATTGACAAGAGACATAAATACTTGGGGATTTGGAGGAGAAGGCAAAACCTTTAGTGGTAGTAGGTTCCACAGTCTGGAAACTCTAAGGATCAAGGAACTAACAAAGTGGGAAGTTCGGGGCCTTTCTATTTGGAGCTGTCTGTGGTGGAACTATACTGGCCAACTTCTTAAAGCAGAAGCCGTAAAAATATCTATAAAAAGCAACAGATCTCATATAGCTTACCGGTGGGCAAGAGAAGAAAGCTTTCCTGTAAGCATGGAATCTTTAATAGGATAAGTAGCCCTTTCGCCATTCCCCAGACCTGAGTACAATACTCCAAAGATGGTCTAATTATACATTAGAAGGTATTTATAAGTGATTTTACTCAAGTTTTCAATAGAACAAATGTTAAAATGTACTCCCTGTAGCAGGCCCACTGGGTAAACCTACAGAAGAAATCGCATATAAATAAATGCTACTCCTAAAAGAGTTTAAAAATGAAATGCAAAGCATAAACTTTAATACGGTTCTGACATTGTTCTAGCGTATAATTAGCAAATTTGTAGAACTCAGTGAATCCCAAAGCACTTTACCAAGCTTAACATTTGGAAGTTTAATATATTTTTAATACAAATACCAATAAAATCGCCTATTCTATATGAATTATATTAATATGATTCTTTGGGCATCTAAAAACGATAAATCGCCTTTTATTTTACTTTCACAATTATCCACTGAACAAATATTATTACCAGACATATTCAACAACTTTTTAGGAATACGATATACCAAAGCATACGGTTACAGCAAATAGTATTTTCCAAGATATAAGAAAATAACTAGACATATCGATTATCTCTGACTGCAATAAAAATCCTCGAAATTGGTCCTTTATGGCCATGCCAACAGGGGTGAGAATAGTTCAAGTCCGCAATAAGATATCCGCGAATAAGCCATCATGAATACTTATATATTATTTCGGTCAGGTAGAAATACGACCCTGTACGGACGGTTGCGATGATTAGATCAACCTACCCTAATAGTACCATAAATGCTAATTTCGAGGATTTTTACTGCATTCAGAAGCAGTCGAGACTTTTAGTCAATTTATTATATCTTAAAAAAACTAATATATTGGACAGGCGGCGACAAGACGGGTGCGTTTTGAGATAGAGTCCTTTTTTATTTCTTTGCGGTAATATGGGCTGCATTAGTTGTTTATTAAAAAGTTACATCTTACTTCCTCTCTCCTTAGTTGTACAGAAACATTTTTAAACAAACCAGGTAATTTTTTGCCAAAAAATAATTGCCTATACGAGTTCCATTTAGTCGAAGTGGTAATAAAAATATGGTAGGAACATAAAGCTTTCCCTTGCTCACCAACGAAAAAAAGGAGTTTTTGGAATGTGAAATCGGTATTCTATAGCTGTTTTCTTTTCTTCAAAATCGCGTAGTAGTAAGCTTCCCTTGACACAATTTACTTAGACTATAAGTCTTCGTAGGCCATCAAAATGATTATTTACAATCAAGACCTTCAAAAAATTTGGTTAAATTTACTTATGGAGTTTTAATAATATTATTTTATTTACCAAATTCAACCGCGTTAAAAAAATTGTTTTAATAAAAATTTTGCGCAATAAGTTTGTGTGTCAAAATTATTTTAAATTGCAAGTCGCGTTTGTGTCATAATATTTTTAACACTTTTTATTTACTTCGAACTAACCAGAAACTAACCAGAGCAACATATAAGAGTTATTTACATTACAAGTGCGACCCAGTCGTTCTAATCACAAGAGTGTTGTACTTATGTTTAAATAAACGTGTGACATACAACGTTTTATCTACAACCAAAAAATAGGAAAATACTATTTTAATTTTCATTTATTAGTTGCCTACCTTAAAAAGCATTACCTTTGACATTTGTCACATTTTTTAAATTCTAACTGTGGGGAATTGTTAAGTGCTTCAGACCATGATTACAAACATTGTTTATCAAGTAGGCATTTGTTTTTCTGAAAAGTCAGTTCGTCCTATTAAGTAAAGGTGAGAACTACAGAAAAATCTATTTAAAAAATTGCGATAGGCGATTCTCATCAGACGTAGAAGTTTCGCACTACGTGCCACAGAATCATTATGGCTGGAGAAGTCACGATTAAAATGTAAGAAAATATACAACTAGTTTTTGACATGGTGTAATGTCCAAAAGGTGAAAAATTAATGCAACGAAAATGTGAGTAGTAGTATGCCAGCCCAAGTACACGCCAAATCGGTCAAACGACCTATCCATTACAGTTAGACCTTTACTATTATCATCATTATCGGCAGCAGCAGGGCTTGTTTTAAAGGAATATAAAAAATATGGTATTAATATACTAGCGGCATAGAAAATGCAACACCCAGGATTATATATTGAATTTGGATAAAAACTTGTAAACATATTTGCTATTATAAAAGTATACGCTGATAAAATTTTGAAGGCATTTCGAGCCGTACTTTTTTTGTTATACCAGAATTCTTTATATTCAGTGGATTTCTCTGTATTGGATTTGTTTGGTTCCATTTGTTTCATTGTTGTTTCATTGCATTATCATGTCTAGAATTCGCAGACGCGCTAATTTCACTCAAATTTCCGCGTTTAAAAGAGGTCGGATAGTCGGGTTACGTAAAGCCGGATGTTCTTTTAGCGAAATCGCTAATCGGGTGAATCGAAACGAAGGTACTGTAATGGAATGTTGTCGAGCATGGTTCCAAGAAGGCCGAAATCGACAAGTTAGAGGCACTGGACGCCAAGGACAGACTACAGACGACATGATCGTTATTTGAGGCAACTAGCTCTTAGAGATCGATTTTTCACAACAAGGGCAGTTGCGAACCAGTGGTTTAATGCTGTCAAAAGGGCAACAACAATGAGGACATTTTATCGCCGAATAAGGTTTTTTGGACCGTTTGCACACCGTTCTCATCTTGTACTACCTCTGACTCCACAGCATCGTCAGCAATGATTGGTATGAAGTAGGAAGAGACTTGAATGGAATATGAAATGGAACTCAGTCGTGTTTAGCGCTAAGTCCTAATTCTGTTCGGGCACACATGATGGCCGTGCAAGAGTAAGAAGGAGACGTGGTGAAAGGCAAAACATTCAATTTTCCATCAAACGGCATATTCATTAGACTGTGGGTGTTATGGTATGAGGTGTCATTGCTTACGACAACAGATCACGATTAGTGTTCATTCGAGGTAGCATGACTGCCCAGGGCTATATCTAAAAAGTTTTACAACCACATCTGCCTTCCTTTTTGGAAACATTGCAAGATCTATTTTTTTCAGCAGGACAATGCACGACCTTATGTCACACGCGTTAGTTTAGACTATTTAGAAGCATCCGGTGTAAATCTGCTTCAATGCCCTCCTTGATCTGCAGATCTTTCCCCCATTGAACATGATGAAATAAATACACAAGTTGAGGTTTTGTCCGCCTCGACACTGCAGCCTACAAGGCTTGTTGTATCTCTTGTGTATTTGTTTCAGTTAAAAAGGTTTGACACCTTAGACAGGTGTAGTAGCCCTTTTACTGTTCTTTTCTGGTCTCTAGCCTCCTGGTGGTTAGTGTCCACCATGAGGTTTTGATTTGTTCTCCAGTATGTAAGTGCAGGGCACTCATATATGATGTGAGAGGCTGTCTCTTCCTCTTCGTCACATAGTCTGCAAATGGGTTCTTCTCTATAGATGCCCATAGTGTGCATATGTTTTCTTAGGGTGCAGTGTCCGGTTATTAATCCTGTCACTATTCTAATCTGATTCCTATTTAGTTTTAGTAATTCACTTGTCAATGCTTTCGATGGTAAGTCCAACATTGATTTACTGTGATATTGCCTTGGAATGTGGTTCCAGTATGACTGATGTGGTGTTTGAATCCACCGAGTCATGTAGCCACGAACCGAGGCTTTTGGTATTCCGAAAACAGGTTCAGGACCAACAAACATTGCTGCGGAGCCTCGCCTGGCCAGGGCGGGATGGGATATGATGGTAAGAAGGTTGCAAAATTTAGCGCATCCTACACAAACATTGGAGGCTCTACAAAACCAAATTCAGATAGCATGGGATACAATACACCAAGAAGACATCAATTACCTAATCTAAGAGCTTCGGCACATTATTAACATTAAGGTGGGATATCTTAGCTATTTTGCGATATTTCGAGATCAAATTTTAACTACTTTCTATTTATCAGGAGACCTAAAAATTGTAAATGTATGCTTAAAATTACAGCACTCCTGCTCAGTGTTGCATTTTCTATGTCACTTACGGCCAAGTGATGATCGCGTTTTTAATTTAGCAATGGACTTAGCAATTGTTAAAAGTTAACAACGGTTTAGAATGTTTACCAAAATGTCAGATTTTGACAGGTTGCCTACTAAAATTATTGAATAACACTGACAATGACGTTTTGTTAAACATTCTAAACCGTTGTTAACTTTTAACAATTGCTAAGTCCATTGCTAAATTTAACAACGCGATTATCACTCGGCCGTTAGTATATTTCTAATAATTAATAGTAGGAATTTAAATAAAAAATTAATATATATTTAAGAAATTTGTAGTTGCTTTTTATCGTTACAAGAACTAGTTGTGTTATGAGTCTCATAACGTACAGTGACGGGCATTAAATCTTGCGCCCAAAATGTTTTTCAAATTATGACTTTTTTGCCAATTTTTGTAAATAGCTCTTTTTACCCTGTTTTACTTTTAATTACTATAAATAAAGCAAAAGGTAAAACAAAATATTTATAATTTATAAAATCTAACAAATTATTAAATTCATTAACAATTTAATAAATTCAAATAAACTTAAATATCCTTCCAAACAAATTTAATATTTTATTGCGGCCCCGTTTTATTCTAAGACAGAGTTTAGCCTTCCAGGAATCAAATGGACCAAAGCCCGGGCGAAGTCCGGATTTTCTCGTAACTCATTCCACGCCTCTTAAATTTTATCCTAAAGTTTGTTTACTATTTGCGGCCTTAACTCATTTTTCCTATTTATTTTTTTCTAATAAGCCCCAAACATTTTCCATAACATTTAAATCCGGACTACGTGCGGGCCACGGTAAAACCCTGATACGCTGCCGGGCCGTATGAACGGGACACTTATGTTGCTGAAAGATAAAATTTCTGTCCGGAAATCGATCCAGTACAGAAGGAATCATGATATTCTGTAGTAGATCTATATATATATATATATATATATATATATATATATATATATATATATATATATATATATATATATATATATATATATATATATATATATATATATATATATATATATATATATATATCGAACAAGTAGTGGGTGTGCAGTTTTTTTAAATTATTGAAAGGATTGGTGGCCTGGATTTATTAAAACCCTTTTCTGTTTTGTCAAGCTTTCAGAGTTTATTATTTTCCCCCTTCCTCAGGACTAACTAAAAAAAAGTTTTTACAATTGAAAAACAAACCCCAAAAAAACCTTAAAATTTAACTCACCAAAGTGGGTTGCTATGTGAAACGTATCCATGCGGATAATCAAGATTATCTCCATATGTATGTTAAAAACTCATCTTTAAGGGGAAAAAATTTTTTTTAAAAAAACAAGGGAAAACCCGGGGATGAGAACACGGGAAAAAGCGCGGTTAAAGTTCTGACAGACGTGATCGAATGTATAAAAACTATCTGAATGAATCACCGACATTCGTTCTCGAAAACTTCATTAGAGGGGTGCGAATTAATGACATGTGAAAGAAAAAACATATCTTGTTATTTTTCAGCGCGGATCTATATAATAATCTAGGAACTGTTCCACAGTACAGTACCTGACTGAGTAAATTTATTAATGCTATTTTTAATTTTAATTTTAAAGTTAGTATTAAAAGTATGCCAAGACCCGGGGAAAAACGGGGGGGAAACACCCAGCACTTCCTGTCTTTTTCCCTTTGTTCAGGGTTTTGTTTTTGATTATCCTTTAAATTTTTAGAAGAAAAAATTGAAAAGATACGAAAAGAAAACAGAGGAAACAGTCCCCCAAACGTCAAGGAAAAAAAAATTAAAAATTTTAGAAAGAATTATTCGTCAGGAGCTGGACAGTCAATTAAGCTACGATATTTTTCTTGTTTTTAACCTAATAAATAACTGTAACCGTGCTAAGATCTGAAATGTCACTTTTCCCCTTTGGACGTTGGATTCCAGATTTATATGGACCATTTCTAGGAATAGTCTTTTATGATATGAATTGACATTTTCAAGATCTCGCATGATCCCCGTCAATTTGGTGATCATCAACCAAGAAAGTTCCGCTAAAGCACAGAATGAACACCTCGCCTACAATCACTTTTGTGGGAAGTGATGCGGCTTTTAAATTTCTAGAAGTCTTCCAACATATGACTTTTTCAAAATTTTTTCATGGTATTTTATATACAATCCAAACCTTTTTTCATCTTTTCAGGGGGTTTGTTTTAGAAAAATTTGAGAACAGTTTTAAGTTGTCTTTTCCTATCTTAAAATCTGATTGTTTAAAAAAGTTAGTTAATTTATCTGTTAGTGTTTCAATATATGGTAAAGAAAAAAACTTTGTTTTGTGAGTTATTTTCATTTAAATTGCTGATATTGTTTGTTGGTTAGTTATATAGAAGATAAAGTTAATGGTTGTGAAAGGGCTTCTTGATGTTTCGGGATTCATTTGTGTACTAAAAAGGGAAATTTTTAAAAAGTTTTTTGGGTAAGAATTCTCCCCAAAAAAAGTTTTTTTAGAGCTTTATCCCTGTATTGGGTGATTAGTTTAAACCCCTGTTTTTTATTCCTAGGATGAGGTTTATTTTAGTCTTAATCCGGTGGGGGAAAAATAGCTAATAAACCGGTGGAAAATGGTTTTCCTCCATTTTGGGGCACAGGATTTATCCTGTTCTAGTTCCCATTCAGAAAAAGGGAAAAAAATTGTCTTTTTTCCACATAAAATGCAGTGGATCAAATTGAAATAGCTCAAAGATATCTCTATTTACCTTTTTCCTAAAAGTAAATCATCGACATACCTCTTAACAAATGGAATGTGGAAAAGGGAAAATTTTTCAGACAATCCCAAACCCGATCATCAATAAAAGTTAAAAATTGGAGACTAAATGAAAAAGACCCCCCAATATAAAAATCATTGTTCGTATTATAAGTTTCGGGAGAATGTGGATATTTGAAAAGAATATTGGGGTTTAATTGGGAAAAATAGGCCTCAAAGGGGGGGGTTTTGTATTTTGGAAAAGTTAAAACCTAGGGGTGCAATTTATAAATATTTAAAAAAAATTTCATCGACAACCCCCTAAAATTTTTAAATTTTGTTTTTTGGAAGGGCAATGGGGTTACTACTAAATAATTAGTAGTACCCCACTTTTACTCACAAGGCAAACAAGTAAAAAATTTGAGATGTGTCGATGAAATTCTAAAAAAATTTTTCCGTCTTAGGACATCTCCCACCATGGGCCCCAGCCCCTCAATAGGGCTTCTTTCCCTTAGCTAAATATCAACGACATTCTCCGAAGCTTATTACGAACTTGTTATTATATTGGGCTCTTTCTTTGGGGGCACAATTTTCAATTACCAAACGATATGGTCATTTGTGTAGTTTCTATTCACTAACCTTTTTTTTACATTTTATTTTAGGTAAAAAAAATCTGGGGAAGAAATTTCTGGTATTCTCTGGATCAATGTATTTTCATTTAAGGCTCAAATATTTGGTCAAACTATAAACAAATTTTGGTACTGATGTTCAATTTCAGCTTCCTTGTGATCTGGTTAGATTGACATGCCCACATTGACTACTTTGCGTCCAAGGAGATGAGATAGTCTTTACCCCACATTTGATCACATGTGAGTTTTGTGGAGAAAGAACAGACAATGCCTCTTAACATGTTTACTAGAATCAGATACATCTGTGCACCAAATGTCCCGAAAAACCGAAATTTAATCGTTTATTAGCTATTTTTCCTAAATCCATTAAGACAAATAAACCTCACCCCGGAATGAAAAACAGGGGCGGTACAACTCCCTCAATACAGAAAAACTCTAAACCAAAGGGATTTTTTTTTGGAACTTTTGAATTTATACCAGTACACAATATCAATACCGAAAACATCATGGGGAGCCCAACAATTTTAAATCTTCATATATAACAACTCGACAACACTAATATAAAAATTTTAAAATAATTTTCAAACACAAAAGAAATTTTTTCTTTACCATTTGACAACAGATAAATTAACACATTTTAACAATCGAATATTAAGGCGAAGGCAACTAAAATTTTCTCAAATTTACCTAAAAAACCTCCCACAGGGGTTGGCTGTAATATACGAAGCAAGCATGTTGAAAGAAATCTAAAATTTTAGGGCCCATCACTTTCCCCCAAAAAGATTTAACGAGCTTCTGCCTTTAACGGAACTTCTTGGTTGATCACCAAAATTGACGGATAAAGCTAATTAGAAAATGTCAATTCATATCATAAGCTATTCTGATGGTCCCTAAATGGATCAACGTTCTCAATAAGAAAAGTGGCATTTCAGATCTGCTTTACAGTTTATTACGGTGACAAGAAAAAATATCTGGGATGCTGTCAACTCCTACAATACAAAATAAATGGTTTCTGACGTTTGGGAGACGTGTTTCCTCTTTTTCTTTCTGTAGTCATTTTCATTTGTTTTCTTCTAAAAAAGTTGTATATAACAAAAGTCAACCATGGAAGGAAAATGATCTGGGTGTTCTAATTTTCTGATCTTAATACTTCTCTTAAAATTAATAAAAATAGATTAATATTCTCAGTCGGTACTTATGTGGGCGATTTATATATCCTGCGCTGTAAACATGTCTCTTTCTTCACATGGTCGCATCTATCGAGTTTCGGTAACGATGTCGGGGTTCAGATGGTTTACATTCGATCCGTCTGTCAGGCCAACCTTTCTCTCATCCCGTTCTCCAAGTTTTAAAAAAATTTTTCCCCCCCAAGATGGGTTTTTTATACATATGGAGTGAATTGGTTATCCGCATGGACATTAGCTGTGGTTAAATCTTTTAGGTGGTTAATCTAATTGTAAACCTGACCTGGGAAGAATATAAACTCAGCTTGACAAAAAGAGGTTTCATTACTAAATAGGCCACCAACCCTTTTTAATAATTTAAAGACTGCTACACTACTTAATTTCGATATTTTCTTAACTGGGCAGTCGACTACTTCCTCATATATATTAAAAATAAAAATATTAAAATAAAATAAAAATAATAAAATAAAAATATATATATAAAAATATATATATATATAAAATATAAAAATAAAATAAAAATATATTTTATATATATATATAAAAATATATATATATATTTTTATTTTATATATATATATATATATATATATATATATATATATATATATATATATATATATATATATATATATATATATATATAAAATAAAATATATATATATATATATATATATATATATATATATATATATATATATAAAATATATATATATATTTTTTATATATATATATATATATATATATATATATATATATATATATATATATATATATATATATATATATATATATATATATATATATATATATATATATATATTTTTTTATATATATACCTCCGCATTGAACCAAGTCCTCAGCCACCCCCAAACATTTACCGAAAATCGCCCACTTCTTTTGTCCTTTTGGGTATATTTTTCATCAAATCGTGTACCTTGAGGCCTGAGTGAAACACTTTTTTATCGGTGAATATTATATTTTCCCAAAAAACCGGAGGTTCCAAGTAAAATTGTAGAGCAAATCCAATGCGTTGTTCTTTATTTGCATTTGTTAAAAGCGGTTTTAAGGCTGCCGGGTGACAGCGCAATTTGGATATTTGCCTTATTCTTCGCCGTGCCGTTCTAACCGATGCTGGAAAATTGCCTACCGTTTTTGCTGTAACTCCAGATTTAAATGGTTGGTTTCTCAAAACATTAACTAAATTATTGTTTTGTTCTTGATTCGATAGTTTGGGGCGACCACTTCCAGCTTTTCTCTCAAAGCAGTGTGTTTCCTGCCATTTTTTTTAACAAAATGAATAGTACTCTTTGGGATGTTAAGCCTTTCCGCCACATCCCTTTCGGGCCACCCTCTCGGTTCAATATAATAAATAATTAATACTTTTTGATCCAAAGTTAAGTTTGGCATTTTAAAAAATATTTTTAGACACTGACAACGGACACTTGTTTCTTTTTTAGGTTTTTCAACAGGTAGTATTCAGTAGAAGGTGGCATAAGCCTATTTTACGAAAGGGAAAAAGAATTTCCCAAGATTTAATAGCCGTTACTGTACATTAAATATTATAAAAACTGTTTGTAAAATCGTCATAACTAAACAGACGGTAATGTATAAAAACCAGAATTTATAACATACTGTACAAGCCTTTAACAGTAATGTACCTATTTACCACGAACTATCCAAAATCAAATCTTAACTCAGTCTGTCTTATCCAGCTTAGAAATAATTTGATCTTAAATATCCCTTAACCAAGAGAAATGTGTTTAACAGCAAATAACAAATTCCGAGAGAGCTGGCAGCAGTAACAATTTTAAGCCGTATTTCGAATTTTGGTTTAGGTGTCACTTCAAGATGTTGCTGCTTTTATATCGACTTTATCGGAAATATATCAGGAATATCTTTAAGCTCGAATAAAGACTAGGTTCTATCCTATATTCTGGAGTTGTGTGATTCTGACATACTAAACATTTAAAATTTCATAAGAAATGCTTATTTAATATGTTTCAAGTTTTTGTCTCGTGTTTTCGTAAATATGTAAAGATATAATAAAATTATAGGCAGTTTTGAAGCACAAAACGACTTTTACTTGATCTCATAGATACCTAAGTCATTAATCCGTAAAGCTCGTTAATGAGAGTTAAATATATAATTAACAACATTGGTAAATTTATTAAACTGATTTTAAACAGTTTACTTTTATTAACAACGTTTAACAAACAGCGCACTATTAATGTACACTGGTTAATAGTTTAAAATATACTATGTGTAGTTAATTAATTAATTTTAAAAGAGACAATTTTTTACATTTTTTAAGTTAAATGTCGGATTTTATAATTATTATTAATAAAGCTGTGACTATATTCTATGAAATGTGAAGAATAAGTAAAATATTTTTAGTTTTATGAAATCTCTTCCTGTACCTAAAATTTTGCTCAAAAGGTCCTCTCTGTTTAACGTGTCCAGACTAGAGGGGTGTTTTAATGTTCTAAT
This sequence comes from Listronotus oregonensis, assembly GCA_019359885.1. NCBI lineage: Eukaryota > Metazoa > Arthropoda > Insecta > Coleoptera > Curculionidae > Listronotus > Listronotus oregonensis. The sequence continues at coordinate 111,918 of JAHBCN010001382.1, forward strand.
CTAAAGTATGTATAGGTTGGGTATTTGTTACCAAGATACGATCTTTATAATTACTGTGCGTAATTTTTGTGTAAGTACGATTAAGATGTTACGCCAAATTTTTATCAATTCTATATGGTATACCGGGTGGTGCATCGACAGACGAGATATAGGAAATCCCATGTAATTTTTAATGGGGTCAAGTATTGGCTTCCTATTATTTAGGAGAAAATTCTATTTTAGTTTATAGAAGAGCATGTAAATCTACGTCCATGGTAAAACTTTAGATTTGTCGGTTACACCGTTTGCTAGTTAGATCTAATATATTTTTAAAATTGTTACTTTATTATTGCCTTATATAATAAAAATAATAAAAATATTAGTTAGTTGTAAATTAACGTTGTCATTTGAAATTTAGTTATATAAGCATTTTTGATAAGATGAATAATAAAAGGAGATATAAACAAAAATGTTATTTTGACCAAAAATTTTAGTCCAAAATAGGAAAAAAAAAATACAATTGTAATTTTTTGGGGTTTTTATATTATAGATTATTTATTATTATTATTTGAATCCCAAATCACTTAAAATTAAGAAAAAAAAACAAATAAAAAATATTTTCAAATTCTTTTCAGGGGTATGCATTGAAAAAATCCTGTACTATTTTGATAATGATAAAGCACTAAATTTTATTATTGTTTATAAATATTAAACGATAATAAAGTAACAATTTTAAAATATATTAGCATCTAACTGTAACCACAAAATCCCAAGCTTTTACCATGAACGCATGCTCTTCAATAAACTTTAATAAATGTTTTCTCCAAATAATTGGAAAGCCAGTAATTGACCCCGTTAAAAATTACATGGGATTTCCTATATTTTACCCAACGATACATTCGTGTTTAGATCTTAGGACACTACTTATCTTATAAAATATACAAAATACAGAAAAAAGTTTCATATAAAAGTATTTTGATTTAATTTATGTCTTAATATTATTTTACTTTTTATATTCAGGGAACTTTATTTTCTGTGGACATGCATCAACTATCTCAATTTAAAAGGGACACCCTATACAGGATTCAAGGCAAGGGCTTGCGAGCCAATTTTAACGTAATAGAGTAGGATACATAGTGCAACCAGATTAAAAGAGAACGACAACAATTTCCTATTCCTCCTCAAATACAACGATGACCGACGGCACCCGCGATTTTAGGATATTGTCGACAGTGTCGTCATTTCATAAAATATTTATTAGCAATTTTAGAAATGTTCTAAAAATGATACATTTTATAAAACCTTTAATTTAATAATGTTATGATCTTAACAAACAAAAAAAAAAAAAGAAATGTGTAAAAAATATTAGTGATTTAGAATGGTTAAAGATACTTTATTATTTTAATTAAATGTATTTATTTTTTTATTGAGCAAGACAACACAAATAATTTAATTTTTACTGGCTGGCATCATTGCTGTCGCGTTCACTTGCATCGCTATTACGACGGCCAAGCGGCTAAGCTCATTTCTCAGAGGCTTTTGCGTTGAAAAAATAATATTTTGCTATTAAAAAAATATTCGCGTGAGCAAGAATTAATATTTTTTAAAAGCTGAAAGTGCCGATGAAGTTGTTGGAGCATTTGCATTTACGTACCTGGCCAACAGGTCCCATCCCGCAAAACGATTTTAAATATTTTTAATCGTTTTAAAAAATCCGGGTGCATTAACCAATGTGGTAAATGCTATCACGAAGACCATCCTATTCCTGAAGAAAAATTTGAGAGGGACGAAAATGTATGTGCTTTTGTGGAAGCAAATGAGTGATGCTCCAGCATCCAAATTTCCCAAGAAATTGGCATTCCAGACCGCACAGTAAGACATCTTTTAAAAAAGCATGGGTATAAATCCTACAAAATTAGAACTCCTCAAGAAATTTTCCCAGATGATTATATCAGACGAATGGAGTTTTGTGAGACCATGAGGAGGAAAATTGATGAAAATAACAATTTTCTAAAAAATATTTTGTTTACAGATAAATCATCATTTTATGTTCATGGTTATCATAATCCTGCAGTCGCCAGATATTGGTCACGAGAAAATGATCCTTTAAGTGCGCCTGCATGGACACAATATTCCCAAAAATTAAACGTTTGAGCGGGTATTTTGGGCGACAACATTGTAGGACCTTGTGTCATTGAAGGCAACTTAAATGGGCAAAAATATTTGCAAATGCTGCAAGAGGAAATTATACCAGCTGTGCGAAACTTTAATGTTAATTTCGAGAAAATTTGGTTTCAGCAGGATGGCTGTCTTGCTCATAACGCGTTCAGGAATTTCGCACTAGGACTTTTCCTGAACGGCTTATTTATGGCAGAGGTACCATACCATGGCCGGCAAGGTCGCCGGATTTGACTCCTCTGGACTTTTTTTTATGGGGCCAATTAACTCAACTAATTTACACGTATCCACATGAGAGACCTGCAAATTTAGATGAGTTAAGGGCAATAATATTTGACATTACTAACTTCATTCGTCCTAACATTCGACAATATCTCCCGGGGTAATGAAGTTAGTAATGTCAAATATTTTGCCCTTAACTCATCTAAATTTGCAGGTCTCTCATGTGGATACGTAAATAGTTGAGTTAATTAACCCCATAAAAAAAGTCCAGAGAGTAAATCCGGCGACCTTGCCGGCCATGGTATGTACCTCTGCCATAAATAAGCCGTTCAGGAAAAGTCCTAGTCGAAATTCCCGAGCGTTATGAGCAAGACAGCCATCCTGCTGAAACCAAATTTTCTCGAAATTAACTTAAAGTTTCGCACAGTGTATAATTTCCTCTTGCAGCATTTGCAAATATTTTTGCCCATTTAAGTTGCCTTCAATGACACGGTCCCAATGTTGTCCCCAAATCCCGCTCAAACGTTTAATTTTTGGGATATTGTGTCCATGCAGGGCACTTGTCATTTTCTCGTGACCAACATCTGGCGACTGCAGGATTATGATAACCATGACATAAAATGATGATTTATCTGTAAACAAAATATTTTTAGAAAATTGTTATTTTCATCAATTTTCCTCCTCATGGTCTCACAAAACTCCATTCGTCTGATATAATCATCTGGGAAACGAGAGTTCTAATGTAGGATTTATACCCATGCTTTTTTAAAAGATGTCTTACTGTGCGGTCTGGAATGCCATTTCTGGAAATTGGATGCGGAGCATACTTCTTCCACAAAAGCACCATTTTCGTCCCTCTCAAATTTTTCTTCAGGAATAGGATGGTCTTCGTGATAGCATTTACCACATTGGTTAATGCACCCGGATTTTTTAAAACGATTAAAAATATTTAAAATCGTTTTGCGGGATGGGACCTGTTGGCCAGGGTACGTAAATGCAAATTGCCCAACAACTTCATCGGCACTTTCAGCTTTAAAATAATATTAATTTTTTGCTCACGCGAATATTTTTTTAATAGCAAAATATTATTTTTTCAACGCAAAAGCCTCTGAGAAAATGAGCTTAGCCGCTTGGCCGTCGTAATAGCGATGCAAGTGAACGCGACAGGCAATGATGCCAGCCAGTAAAAATTAAATTATTTGTGTTGTCTTGCTCAATAAAATAATAAATACATTTAATTAAAATAATAAAGTATCTTTAACCATTCTAAAACACTAATATTTTTTACACATTTCTTTTTTTTTTTGTTTGCTAAGATCATAACTTTTTATTAAATTAAAGGTTTTATAAAATGTATCATTTTTAGAACATTTCTAAAATTGCTAATAAATATTTTATGAAATGACGACACTGTCGACAATATCCTAAAAAATCGCGGGTGCCGTCGGTCATCGTTGTATTTGGAGGAGGAATAGGGGAAATTGTTGTCGTTCTCTTTTTAATCTGGCGTTATACCGTATGTATCCTACTCTATTACGTTAAAATTGGCTCGCAAGCCCTTGCCTTGCCAATCCTGTATAGGGTGTCCCTTTTAAATTGAGATAGTTGATGCATGTCCACAGAAAATAAAGTTCCCTGAATATAAAAAAGTAAAATATTATTAAGACATAAATTAAATCAAAACACTTTTATATGAAACTTTTTTCTGTATTTTGTATATTTTATAAGATAAGGTAGTGTCCCAAGATTAAACACCGGGTGGTGCATCGTCGGGCAAAATATAGGAAATCCCATGTAATTTTTAACGGGGTCAATTACTGGCTTTCCTAATTATTTGGAGAAAACATTTATTAAAGTTTATTGAAGAGCATGCGTTCATGGTAAAAGCTTTGGATTTTGTGGTTACAGTTAGATGCTAATATATTTTTAAAAATTGTTACTTTATTATCGTTTAATATTTATAAACAACAATAAAAATTTAGTGCTTTATCATTATCAAAAAATAGTACAGGATTTTTTCAATGCATACCCCTGAAAAGAATTTGAAAATATTTTTTTATTTGTTTTTTTCTTAATTTTAAGTGATTTGGGATTCAAATAATAATAATAAATAATCTATAATATAAAAACCCCAAAAATTACAATTGTATTTTTTTCCTATTTTGGACTAAAATTTTTGGTCAAAATAACATTTTTGTTTATATCTCCTTTATTATTCATCTTATCAAAAATGTTTATATAACTAAATTTCAAAATGACAACGTTAATTTACAACTAACTAATATTTTTATTATTTTTATTATATAAGGCAATAATAAAGTAACAATTTTAAAAAATATATTAGCATCTAACTAGCAAACGGTGTAACCGACAAATCTAAAGTTTTTACCATGGACGTAGATTTGCATGCTCTTCTATAAACTAAAATAGAATTTTTCTCCTAAATAATTAGGGAAGCCAATACTTGACCCCATTAAAAATTACATGGGATTTCCTATATCTCGTCCGTCGATGCACCACCCGGTATACCATATAGAATTGATAAAAATTTGGCGTAACATCTTATTCGTACTTATACAAAAATTACGCACAGTAATTATAAAGATTGTATCTTGGTAACAAATACCCAACCTATACATACTTTAGATTAGAACATTAAAACACGCCTCTAGTCTGGACACGTTAAACAGAGAGGACCTTTGAGCAAATAATTTTAGGGTACAGGAAGAGATTTTATAAAACTAAAAAAATATTTTACTTATTCTTCACATTTCATAGAATATAGTCACAGCTTTATTAATAATAATTATAAAATCCGACATTTAACTTAGAAATGTAAAAAAACTGTCTCTTTTAAAATTAATTAAGTTAATAACACACATAGCATATTTTAAACTATTAACCAGAGTACATTAATAGTGCGCTGTTTGTTAAACGTTGTTAATAAAAGTAAACTGTTTAAAATCAGTTTAATAAATTTACCAATGTTGTTAATTATATATTTAATTTTCATTAAGCGAGCTTTACGGATTAATGACTTAGGTATCTGTTTATAGATCAAGTAAAAAAAGTCGTTTTGTGCTTCAAAAACTGCCTATAATTTTATTATATCTTTACATATTTACGAAAACACGAGACAAAAACTTGAAACATATTAAATAAGCATTTCTTATGAAATTTTAAATGTTTAGTATGTAGAATCACCAACTCCAAAAAGGATGAATAGTCTTTATTCGGCTTAAAAGATATTCTGATATATTTCCGATAAAGTCGATATAAAACAACAAATCTTAAGTACACTAAAAAAATTCAAATACTTAAAATTTTTCTCTCTGGGAAATTTTATTTTGTTAAAAATTTCTCTTGGTTAAGGGATATTTAAGATCAAATTATAATTTGATCTTAAATATCCCTTTAAGAGAAATGTGTTTAACAGCAAATAACTTAAAATGAAATAATTATTTCTAAGCTGGATAAGACAGACTGAGTTAAGATTTGATTTTGGATAGTTCGTGGTAAATAGGTACATTACTGTTAAAGGCTTGTACAGTATTTATAAATTCTGGTTTTTATACATTACCGTCTGTTTAGTTATGACGATTTTACAAACAGTTTTATAATATTTAATGTACAGTAACGGCCATTAAATCTTGGGAAATTCTTTTTCCCTTTCGTAAAATAGGCTTATGCCACCTTCTACTGAATACTACCTGTTGAAAAACCAAAAGAAACAAGTGTCCGTTGTCGTGTAAGGCATTACTTAATTTGTTGAAGAGTTACCTGAGTAAAAAAAAAAGTACGTAAAAATATGATGTAAAAGTGACCTGATGGGGGTCACCTGTGGTGTACCGAGGGAAAAGTTCTTGGTCCACTTCTCTTCATAATATAGCTAAATAATCTTTTAAAACAAATTTGCTAGGTACAGTTATTAGTTTTCTGATGATACGGCCATCTTTTATACAAGAGACTCCCCCGTGCCAAAAACCAGGCGGAGTCTGACGAGTGATATTTTTAAGTGGTTTCAATGCAACAAACTTACACTGAATCAAGCAAAAACCAAATTTGTGCCTTTTCCATCATATATAACAATTTTCTTTTTGAATGTACGAAAACTGAAAGTATGACAAACTTGGGGAAAATTGGAAACCAACACCTTCGATGGGATTAACAAATAAACCATATACTTTCAGAAACCAGATATCTTATTACTCGGTTTTCCACCTGAAATATTATCTAAACCAAAAATTAAAAATATGTACTTCCATTGGTTCAATCACAATTAATTATGGCATTTCTGGTTGGGGCATGAAAAGGGGTTGTTATTTAAATAAACTAAATTAACCAAAAAAAGGATACTTAAAATTATTTTTAAAGAAACAGAAATATTCTGGGCGAAAGTATTTGATATCAGACAACTTTTTTTCTTAATATTTTGATGTTAGTGCATAAACAAAAAATTATACTACAAAGGTGTTGCTCATGAAATAAAAACTAGGTATAATAAAATTTTATGGTGGTTCCGATTAGCAGAAAGGAAATTGGGGGTAAATATATACATTTCTTAGCACCAATTTTTTAATTTTTTTTTAAATTAGGGTAAAACCAGGATAGATCCTCACTTTTTTTAAAAAACTATGTATCTCTTAGCACAAAAGCAAGATTCTTTATTTGTAAAACGGGTAGGTATTTTGGTTTATTATCTTCAAATTTTAAAAGGGAAAAAACATTATCTTTGGTATTTCCCCGTATTAGCAATTTGCGGACCTTTAAATTTTGGACCTATCCCCTATAGGGGATAGTTGCTTAATCCATGTAAATTACGTTTGGATCGATGCCCCCCCGAAAGAGGGAAATTTTTCCCCAAAATCTTTGATCCCCCTACCGTCCCATCAATACGAGACATGTAACACTGATCAGTTGTATTTGCAGAGTCTATAGATAAATAAAATAACATGTTGTGTGTCATTCGCGAAACTAGAGTTATTGCAATCAAGGCAACTATCCCCCGGGGCGACTATCCGGGTTTTTTCCCTCCCTTTAAAAAAATAATTTTTTAAAATTATTTAAAAAAGAATAAAAAAAAGGCTCCTACAAGTAGATAGCTATAAAATACGATTTTTTCTAAGATTACCTATAATTTGAGATGTGTTAATATAAAAGTAGATTTAATATTGTGATTCAAAACTCTGATTGTAACAAAATTACTCAATTTGTGACTTTTAATCGAATATGACAATTTTTCCCAAACAGTGACTTTTCCCAAAAAGTGAAATACCCGGATATTACAAAACAGCCTAACAAGCAACAAATGTTGCTTCTGCGCTTAAAATGTTTTTTTAAATTTTTCATATAAAAATTGTATTAATTTTTGGAAAATATAAACCATTCTTTATT